>SKCR01041314.1:0-105451 GCA_019454045.1 Zanthoxylum bungeanum | reverse complement strand
CAATAACAATGGCAGAGGAGGTGACTACTATGAGTGAACCCACTGGTACTACTGCTTCATTTCGTCCTGTTCTTCTCATCTCTGCTGGTGCTAGTCACTCTGTTGCTCTTCTCTGTATGCTCCTCCTTATTAACTTACTTTTATTCTTCTACTTTTTTACTTGTCTTCTTGTAGAAGAATGTTTAGGTCCTATGTTTCATTTTGTTTTGGATTTGTTCAAATGAAGGATCTTTATTGAAATTTATAGAAATGGGTTTTGATATCAATTTGCTAATGTAAATTGTGTTCCAGTTATATACATTATCACAAACTTTTATGATGATATAGGAGATATTAGATGAAGCCGCCCAGATAATTTTACGTTGTTCACTGCTTTGCTAATTTTTCTGTAGAGATGCAAGAGTAAAGTGTAGCAACTCTTCATATTCAGCCTTTGCTGATGTTTTAGGATGAGTGTACAATTAGCATCATGTCATATTAAAGTGAGAGTCTGGCTATGTATTTGATCCTGATAACCTGTGTCCATGATTTGATCATTTCCTGATCTATTTGAAATTTCTTCTGTTTTTTCTATTGAACCAAACTTAGTTGCCTGAGATTTTGGTTTAGTGATTGCTTCCAGACGAGGTGATGAATGCCTGTGTTTGGCCATGTCTTTGGTCTAACTTATAATGTAGGTTAAGCAGCATATATCATTTGGAGTTATCTGTTGTGATCCTAATATTGTTATTTATTTCGTTAACGAATTTTATATAAATGAGTCGGCTATGATATTTAAGCTTCTTTTTGTTCTATATAATTTTCTTCATTTGAATTTGCATAGAGATTCATCAATTCCTCAAACTTCTAAACTAATTGCATTTATTCGATTAATCATTATGTTATCTATGATTTGCAGCTGGAAACATTGTATGCTCTTGGGGACGAGGAGAGGATGGTCAGTTAGGCCATGGGGATGCTGAGGATCGACTTTCTCCTACTCTGTTGACTGCACTCGATGGCCATGAAATATTATCTGTTACCTGTGGAGCTGATCATACAACTGCATATTCTGAGTCACGTGCGCAAGTTTATAGTTGGGGATGGTTTGTTCTCCTTCCTTGAACTTTTATTTATCGAAGTTCAGATTTAAATGCTTTTGTTGCAGCAGTAAATCTTTGTTTTCTTGTCTGCCTTTAGAGTTCCTGATTTTCAAAACCTGTGTTATATAACGGTGTGTGGACACTTGTGCATTGAGAAATTTATTCAACATAAGATTAAATATTTATCTGAAAACTCAAAATCGTTTCTTTCAATTAATGTAAATGACAGCATGGTTATTGTTATTTTGTGTGAATCATCTTTCTGCCTGTCACTGATATAGTAAATTGCATGGTTTTACTGGGCCAAGCAATATGGGCATCAACCTTTTTTCTTGAGTTACATGTAACTTTTTTAAATGATCTGAAATTGTAGTGATGCATATACTATTATTATTATGAAGAAACTAGAGAAACTATAAAATTCAAACATTTTTGTACATGTCTTGTTCCTTCTAATTCATTTTCTTGTCTTCTTGTTTGTTCATTAAGTGACATGGATAACATCAGCCAACTGAACTGAGTTTTCAAAGTTTCATCTTGATTTCCTTTTGTCTCAAACTGGGATGTATATATATATATGTTAAAATGTGGTAATACGGTTATCAGCTGAACAGAATGGAAATTATAGGTCCTCGAGATTTTTGCCAAAAGTATCTGGTGTGTCAGCTTTATAAAATCAAGGATGGAAGGTATATCTACCTTTCTCTGAAGCATGGAACATATCTGAACACTTATGCTACTATGAAAACTGAGATGTAATTAACCTTAAAGGTTTTATCAATTACAGTTAGTTAAATTTCAGTTTCTGAATGATAATAGAAAACGTTAAGACACCGTGGGATTCCATAGAGGATTAAATCGGTGGCTTTAGAGCAAGGAGGAAGGCTGTGTCAGTAACACCCAGCAGCAAGTCGAAAGCAGTTCCTGTGGATGGCAATAAAATAGTGAAATTTTTGGGAATTGCTGAGGTGATATCTCATGGATCCACTGAATATGTCCATAATTATTTTTTAACGTGATATAATTATGGCGAGGTGGCATTTAAGTAAACTGTAGTATACACAATTCTTGCTAGTATATCACTAGTTAGAAATAAAATGTAACGGATATTGAGATTCAGTATTAGAAGGGTTACCACCAAAGATAGGAAGTTCGAGGAGGCATTTCTTTTCTCTGAAAATCCCCGGCTGAGAACTATCTTAGCTTTTATGGCCCTAGACATTTATCAATGACTTAGATCTGATCTTGCATTCAGTGATGTCGGGAGTGTTTAGAGGTGATCAAGGGGCTTCCCCCACTCTTTTGTCAATCATTTGGACGACCAAAAAAAATTAATACCTTCCTCTGAGAATAACTGATAGAGATACTGAATATCATCCAATATGGGAATTAACTGTATGTTTTATGGTAGCTATTTGGGAGTATACGCAACCATTCCATTTTCAATGATTAACATGTGAATTGTGGGTCTATAAATGTATTATTTTTAACATATTATTATTGGCAGATATAAATAATTCTCACTGTTTGGGTTATGGTATTCAAATAGTTCTACTAGACCATGACAATGCTAATATATTGGAGAGGTGTATTTCCAGTATGACTCGGTCATCTGTCTGCAAATCATAGGTTATAATACTTTATGAATCAACATGACACAGTAAATTGCATGTTTTACACTATTTTATCTTGTTTTTAAGTTGAGAAATTTGTTTGTTCTTATCTGGATCTGCTTGGCATGTGGACTTGTTCTAGCATGTTTTATAGCCTTGAGCAATTAATCCTTTACAAATTTTTCAGGGGTGACTTCGGGAGGTTGGGTCATGGCAATTCTAGTGACTTGTTCACTCCCCTGCCTATTAAAGCATTACATGGTCTGAAAATAAAGCAAATTGCTTGTGGGGACAGCCATTGTTTAGCAGTGACTATGGAAGGACAGGTGCAGAGGTTAGACGTCTCTCAAAAAACATCCACTTCCGTAATTATTCATTTTGATATACTCAATTGAGTGTATCTTTTGCAGTAGTTCAACTTTCAAGTGGTTGCTTTGATACAGATTTTTTCTTTTGTTAATATCATTTACATTTCCTGTGTTTGGGGAAAGTGTTTTATATTGTTTTGTTTTTTCCATTTCTAAAATCATGAGAACGAAGATTATAATCTAGGAGACGACTGTTTGGCAGAGTGAACATGATACTGGAATTTTGAATGCTACTTTAATCCTATTGATGGTTCTTGTCTTGTGTCTGGTTGACTGTTTGAAGTATTTTTACATTACTTGGTGGACTCCAAAATAAAGCAAAGGATGATCTACTCATTTTGAATTTTTCCTGTTTGGAAGTATATGAGTTTCAAAGAATCAATTGTGTGGTGATCATGTTTATGCCTTTGATATAATGATGGCCTCTGTAGCAAAAACATGATATTGGTGATTGCAGCTTGCGGTCATTTGGTAGAATGATAACTTCTGGTTTCGAAATTCCTCAGATTTCTGTTTAATTCAGACCTCCCTGTTTTAAAACCTAATGAAAAAAATTTTGAATCCTAGTTTTAAGTTCCTTTTTCAGTTTTCCCCAATGAACACACAGCTCCGGTGATATTTCCTTGGGCAAGTGGAAACAGGAATAGTTTACTTGTTTAGTCTGAAATGTTTAATGATTATGGTGTTTACTCTTTGAAAGAATTCTATATGTGGCATTTTCTTCTATTAAAAAGAGAGAACAAATTAAAAAAATTGAAGTTTTATAGGCTTATCATCTTAATAGTAAAGTTTTTCTTAACTTTTTCCATCAGCAATAGTATATCACCTCGACTCTCCAGACTCTACCCCCTACTTATAAACCTAGGGAAAAAAAATACTGCTTAATTTGAAGGATGACTGTATTTTGAGGATAATCTTGAAGATTTGTGTCAGGTACTTGATGACCTTACGTGACATTGTTAATAACATGTTTGGAGCCACTGGTTATAAGAACATATTAAATGCTTGTGGATTGATTGAACATGCATATCAGGTTGTTCCCAGGTCATTGGTTTGGCCTCTTGCAGTCGTGGTAAGAGGCTAAGGGTCTGAATAGGAGATTGGTTTAATTTGGGGGATACTTGGATTGAGGCTACCGTCTTGACTGCCTCGAGGCTGTCCGTCTCACCTCAATTGGGGATCGCCTCGCACCGCATACCGAGTTTTCGAATCTTGGGGATACGGTGGTTGCATGGTAAAACAAAAAAAAAAATTACATTTTTGGTAGATATTGTTTCAGTTATTTCTTTACCATGCTGCAAAGGCTTTGTTCATGGTAACTTTTTGTCTCGTGGGTAATAATATCCTCCTTTCTGCACTTCTAGCAGCTACTCTTTAATTGTGCCACTGTTGAAACTATTTTACATGCTGGGGCTGAACTATTTTGAGCATGAAACTGAAACTGTGCCCCCAGTATTGCATCTTTGACACTATTGATTTTCGACACTATTGATTTTCCATCTAATATTATACTCTTTATGTTGATTAGATGCTACGGTTAGCTAAATATTTATTGCAACCAGATGATACATTTACCTTATTCTCTATTGATTGTTTTAATTCTGATTCATTTAAGCTTGAGAAATGCTTTACTGATTGATTTTATGTGCTCCATTAAAGCTGGGGGCGGAATCAAAATGGTCAACTTGGTCTAGGCACCACTGAAGATTCCCTTGTGCCTCAAAACATCCAGGCCTTTGAGGTACTGCCTACTATTTTGTAGTTTCTCTGCACTTCTGTCTATTTATACATTAAATATGATTGCCTCTTTTGTGACCCTAGATCACCGTTCTCTGTATTTCATTTTTCCCAAAACGTAATTAACAGGATGTATATTTATAAGCATGGAATTAATTTTTTAACACTGCAAAACTACAGTAAGTGTCACTCATCGAATGTCCATACATAAATGTATAGCTTGAATGCTTCATTTCCTAACTTATTGACTATTCATCCTAAACCTAAATTCTATTACTATTCATCCTAAACCTAAATTCTATTATTAACGAATAAAGCATTATCAACATAAGGCCAGATGCCATTTCCATCATAAAACGTTTTATCTAAGTGAGTAGCTTTGTGAAATACATTATGCACTTAAATTTCATTACTTTTGTAGGGTGTATCGACCAAAATGGTTGCTGCCGGTGCTGAACATTCTGTTGCTGTTGCAGAAGATGGAGAACTCTATGGATGGGGTTGGGGCCGTTATGGAAATTTAGGTTTAGGAGATAGAAATGATCGCTTAATTCCTGAGAAAGTTGCTACTATCAATGTATGCCCACAAACTATTATCTAAAAGTTGATTTTTATATTTAAAAAAAAAAAAAATGAAAGGCAGCCTCTGTTTATCAATGCAAAACCAATTTCACAACTGAATCTGAACCTTTCTTTTAGTGAGTTCACTATGATATTTCTGTTTCATTGATAGGGAGTGCTAATACAATTTGATGGTCTACAAATTGAATTAGGACTGTAGCTAATTGCCATGAATGATTAAGCATGCTTGATGCACTTGCCTGGAATGAAACAGTATAAAAAGTCTAATGCTCAAAATAAATGCCATCTGAAGTTAAGATAAATATTTCCATAGGAACCCTGGCTAGATCCAGTTCTTCCCTAATGTGTAGAATTCAAAAGGATTCTTTTGTTTACAAATTAGAACTCGTTGATTTCCTGCTGATACTTAAGTAAATTCTTGCTGGAAAGAATATTGGAAGGTCGTTTTAATTGGTACTTATTATTACTTTTTACTTCTTCATTTTTTAAATATTCCTTCCCTCTCCCTCCTCCTCTTTCCTCAAGTCCTTAATTGTTCTAAAGATGAAGTTTTTATTATCCAAAGTTGCAGGGAGAAAAGATGGTTATGGTTGCTTGTGGATGGAGGCACACCATATCTGTTTCCTCTTCTGGTGGGTTATACACTTATGGATGGAGCAAATATGGTCAACTAGGCCATGGGGATTTTAAGGATCACCTTGTTCCTCAGAAACTGGAAGCATTGCGTGAAAGTTTTATTTCTCAGGTGATGTTTTAGATCTTCAATTTCATTAATAATAGTATCCTATTGGACTACTGGAATCTTAGAACTTCAATGTGTGCATGGTATTTTCAACAAGATTTTAAGCTCTGACACCAAAAATCTAACGTGGTTGTATTATCCTAATGAAAGGAGAAATTCTTATGGTTGTTTCATTGATGCAGACTCTTGATACATTTAGGATAGTAAGAAAGATTGGAAAATCATAGAGAAAGTCTATGTTACTTGAGGATAATCCTTCAAAGAAAATTTGAAGAAAAAGGATGGCTTAGCGTATCAGGCTTCCCATACTGTGGGCTCTGGGGATGATTCAATATATACGCAGCCTTACCCTTTCTTTTTTGCAAAGAGGCCGTTTCTACGACTCTAAGTCTAATGGCAATAAGGGAAAGAAGAGCATAAGGACATAGTAGAGGATAATGTATCAGTTGTGTTATTTAAATTAATCAGAATTGGTGTTTTCTGCTTTTTTCTTTCTGTCTTGTTTTCTTTCTCTTTAATAGTGATTTATGATGCTTCGGATACTTGTTAGATAATAAATCCAAAACATGGCTTGTATTTGTTGACTCTAATATTATGATTTTCTGTCCTATCTGATTCATCGCGGTTCAATTTTTATTGGCTTGAAATTTTGCAGATCTCTGGTGGTTGGAGACACACTATGGCCCTCACATCTGATGGAAAACTTTATGGCTGGGGATGGAATAAGGTTATATGCATTTTCCTCGCTATTCACATTAAATAGAGTTTGTCAAAATTCACTGTAGAAGTTGGTTCTATTGGTGAAAATGTGTCCCATGAGATTCCTTCTCCAACAACCCCACTTTCCCTCTGGTTTTACATGCACATACATCGTACCATAGATATATTTACACCTTTGTCACCTAAAATTTGTATATCAATACAAATATTTTTTTTCATTTTTCCTTGCAACATTCACTTTTCTTTATTTCATTTGTCTTCCCACATTCTGCATTATGTAATATACTTATAATTCTTTGATAAATGAGTAGCGTATGTTTTGTGCAGTTTGGACAAGTTGGAGTTGGTGACAATGTCGATCATTGCTCTCCGGCGGAAGTCAAATTTCCTAATGACCAGGCACATTCTTGTTACTGTAGCTCATGAAAATTGGTTAAAGTAGCCCATGACATTGATTTTCAGCTCCATAGGATATCATCCTTTTAACTTATCTGACAGGGTATTTTCTATAATGGTGATCATTGTCTTTTCTATTCTGAATTTTCTGTTTTGTTCATGTTTCATTTGGCAATTGGCAGAAAGTAGTTCAGATTTCATGTGGTTGGAGACATACGCTTGCTGTTACTGAAAGGAAAAATGTATTTTCTTGGGGAAGAGGTACAAATGGGCAGCTTGGGCATGTGGAATCAGCTGACCGGTAATAATATTTACGTCTGGATAAATATTTACCTGAGTTTCTTGCTTTAGATATTATCATTTAAAGGTGATGTATGAATGACTGAAGATATTTGAGACCTGTTTTTGATAGATCCTAGATTGCTTGGTTGCTATATGTTATTCTATTGAATGGTGTGATAACCTTCAGGGGTGCTAGCTAATTCAGTTGGTAAAATTTCTTGGATAGAAAACAACCGGTCTGGGTTTGAACCTTGTTCACATATGGGGAGGAGTTGATTGCCATGGGGCTAGATGAAAAAAAAAAAATTTAAATTAAATAAATAAAATAGAAAAAAAGAAGAAAAACTATGACATCTTCGGTATTTTCTTTTCCCAAGTGACATTGGAAGTAGGTTAGTAAAGGGGGATATGATGTCGTTAGGGGAGTGCTTAAGTTCAAATGTAACCACTCAAATTTCAGAAATAACTAAGGTAATGAACAAATCAATTAAAAGGTGGGAGGCAATATGCATTCTTTTTGTTTTTCAACCTAGATTTTGTGTATCTGGGCCTCTGATTTTGCATTGACGCATTAATGGTTTTCAATAGTTAGAAGAAAATAACTATTAGCAACTAATAGCTATACATTGCTATAAGCAACTATGGCTATGAACGACTCCTTTCCTGAATGCAAACATAACCTTTGATGTCATGGTGTTACAGTTAGTTAAAAAATGAGATCTGTCGGGGACCATTAACTTATCCCATTGAGTCGATATGGGAGTTCTACTAAATTCTAAGCACCTTATACCAGTGTGCTAGCTTGTTGACCTACAATCTTGAATAAGCCATCAATAATTTCTTCTGTTATTAGTAAGTAATATCAGATTTGAGGTCAATAATAATTCTACTTGTTTTTAGTTTGAAACTTTATATTTAGTTAAGCTGAGAAACAAAGTATTCCCTGATATTCTTTATACTCATTTCCCAATTTTAACCTGATGATGTTTATTTGACAATTCAACAGAAATTTCCCAAAGATCATAGAACCATTGAGTCTGGATGGCTCAAACGGGCAACATATAGAATCCTCAAATTATGATCCATCATCAGGTACTGTGTCATTCTGATTATTTTTCTCTTAATATGAAATTCGTATTGCATTTGTTGTTATTGTTTGTTCTTGTTCATTACTCTTGGATTCTCCTTGCACAGGGAAAACCTGGGTCTCACTATCAGAGAGATATGCTGTTGTTCCTGATGATACTGTAAGTGGTTGCTTCGAAATACTCCAACGTCATACTAGAATGTTGCTTGCAATTGTATTGTAGTAATCACGTCCCCATCCTGTGCATGCATGAATTATTGTCAATGACTGAACGACATTGAAGTTGAAGGCTTCGAAAAAAATGAATTCTAAGTTGGGCAAGATTTGACTATGTTTTTAACAGGTCCAGGGGAAAACAAGTGTTTCAGAAAGGGGCAATAGGAGTGACATTAGTGTCCCTGAGAGTGATGTCAAAAGGATACGGATTTGATGTCCTCGAATTCTATATCAGGAATCACCTGTCCATCTTACTGAGTATCGAGAGTCAGTCTATGAACCAAGCATTGCCATCATTGCCATGCTTTTGGGTCATCATGGTATGTATATTTAGTTTCACTTACTTGGAAATTAATGAATGTTTGTTGTCATTGCGAAGTGGGAATATACTAATCGTCTATGTTATCAAAGTCCTCTGGCAATTTATTGTATGTTGTAAAACCATCAACTGAGCCTTGAGGTTTAATAACCAATTTGACAGTGTCACTGAAAAAGAAAAACAAGTTTATGAAATTCAAGTGCTTAGTTTTATTACAATGTAGATCGTATGTTTACACTTTACACCCAAATTTGAGTGAATTACTCCAGTTAAGGTTAAGTGCCTGTGTAGTCGTCATTCAGCTAACCCTTCATGGGAGATGGAGGATTCTGTTTGTATCTTTGTTTTTCTTCATTTGTCATTGGCATTCATAGAGTGGCTCGGTACGGACTACATTCATTTTTCATTCTCACCAATTGTTCAAAAATTACATAGATTTTTTTAGCATTATATACAGCAGCTGCTGTGATTGCACGAGTGAAAAACTTTTACAGCATTTGTCTAATTACTCATCCAAGAATACATATCATATGTTAATCAATAGTTCTCTCTTTTTTGTTATTATTGGTTAATTTCAGTTTTAGTATATATATGTTAAAATATTAGTGGATAGACCAATGCCATGTCATCCGTATATCCCGTTTCAAACGAGAAATTCATAGAGCACTGTGATTAATGATCTCATCCATGGTGATTTGTTTTGTGAATTAATGATTTATCTCATCAACTGTATCAAATTTCACATGCAAATAATGGCCTCTGCCATCCATATATTTTTGCATTTGGGGAAATTTCCATTTATCATTGGTGTTCTCCTTCCCTTCTGATCATAATCATTTTTTGTTGAATTGTGCTTATTTTATGTTAGGAAACATAATCCCTAATATATTTTACATGTTTGTCCTCTTAGGATCTAACCATACATGTATTACTAGTCCTAGATTTATTTACATGCTAATTGAAATAAATCTAAGTTAATCACAACACAATTGCATACCTTTTTACTTGTAGAGACCTCTTAATCAAACTTAATTGATTGCTTAACTCAATAAGCAAATGGTCTTATTTATAGGAGGGAAATCAAGTCACTATGCATTGATTACTATTAATCAAATTATTAGGATGCATAATGACATTTTCTAACCCTTCCAAAATGTTACCATCATGGGTGTACCATATGTTCCCCATTTAACATTTCACTAATTGTTGTTACTTAACAACCCTTGTTGTTACTTAATTATTTGATTAACAACTCTTGTTGTTTACTTAATTATTTGATATTACTAATTGTTGTTATTCAACAACACCAAATAATTAACTTAATAATTTCCAACATGAAATTATTACTAATTGTTGTTATTTAACAACATCAAATAATTTGCTTAATAATTTCCAATTAACAACAATTAACATTATCCAACATCTCCCACTCACACATGATGGGATCAACATTTTTTATTATCTCTACAAGAATAATTCATACTTTGCAATTGTGCCGTGCGACCAGCATACTTCGAGAGCTCACTTGCTATACATCTGTTAGGAATATATAGCCGCTCGAAAAATGGATAGAACCATAGTGGATTATGTATGCAGTATCCTCGATCATTTATCACATTAAATCTCTCTCGATCTCTTTTCGAATGTAATATTTATTTTGTATTCACAATCATGTTTGATCACATAGAATAACATAATTGGTCGACCAGTGAATACAAGCTAATGTGATATTACTCATATAATGATCTTTCTCATTTCTCGAATCTCTCAACTTTGATTCAATTCGCTTTTCCAGAGATGTTCTTTCAGATCGAATCTCTCATGATCTTTCAGCAACACTCCAAGATAGCGATCATCAAATCTAAGTTTTAAGAAGCAGACAAGAGTCTAAAGGGTACAATGTGAGATTGAAATAATCTCAAGGGTCTCACACAATATCAAGACTGAGATCTTTACTTGTATTACCCTCAATAGTCACAAATGTACACATGGTATGAAAACATGTGCTACGGTATTCTCTCCTTTCCCATGGAGCGCATGTCTCATAAAATACCGTACAGATTATAGTTCAGACAAACACAATGTCTAACTCATAACTGACATTAAGACAAGTAAGGTGAAACGAACTTATTCACCTTAGGTCATATCACAGAGAAAGTGACCCATAACGACATTACTTAATTTTCAAGCTTGAGCTCTCTAAATTATCACTCAGATAATTAGCTTAAAAATTTGTCTCATCTCCCATTAACACAAAGTAATGGAGGCGATTGCCCGTGTGAGAGGGCCAATCATTCACTTGTCCGACATACTTCTCATACTAACAAATAGTATATTTGTTTAAACATGTATCAACATAATAACATGTAAGCATTGAACACAAATATCAATGAGTATTAACATTAGTAAACATTATTTGGGAAAAATACATATCATAATATGTAAGCACATTAACATCTACGCAATCCCTGAGTTTTTACATGTCTAACAAAGACATCTCTAGGAACAGGCTTGGTCAATGGATCTGCTACCATTTCTTGCGTAGAAATGTACTTCATGTTTACCTCTTCTCGTGCAACTATGTCTTTCACAAAGTTATATTTGGTATCTATATGTTTCGTTTTACAATGGAATTTTGGGTCTTTTGTGTAGGCTATCGCTGCTTCACTATCACAGTTAACTAATACTGGACCAGAAGCTTCATTTGACATACCCAAATGATCCAAGAACCTTTTCAACCACACAGCCTCTTGTACTGCTGATGAAAAGGCCACAAATTCAGCCTCCATTGTGGATAAGGCTATACAAGATTGTTTCTTACTGCTCCATGAAATGGCACCATTGTTTAGCAAGAAAACAAAACCGGAGGTAGATTTTCTTTCATCTAAATCTCCTCCCCAGTCAGCATCAGTATAGCCTCTCAATTGCAGATCATTTCCTTGATAACACAATGAGTAATCAGCTGTCCCTCTCAGATACCTAAATATTCTTTTAACTGCTTTCCAATGTGCTAGTCCTGGATTGGATTGGTATCTACTTACCATTCCAACAGCGAAACAGATATCAGGTCTTGTACACAACATTGCGTACATTAAACTTCCAACTGCATTTGCATAAGGAACTTTCTTCATTTGTTCCTTTTCCTGTGGAGTTTCAGGACACAATCTACGACTCAAAGCTTCAGTTTTCGTGATAGGAGTATCAATGGGTTTGCAAGCCTGCATTTGGAAGCGTTCAAGAATTTTCTTTATATATGACTCCTGTGAAAGAGATAATAAATTCTTTGAACGATTTCTTGAGATCTTAACCCCAAGAATATATGCAGCTTCACCCATATCTTTCATCTCGAAGTTAGATGATAACCATTCTTTAATGTGTTTTACAAACTCCTTATCATTTCCGGCTATAAGTATATCATCCACGTACAAAGATAAGATAATGAACTTATCTTTATCTCTCTTGGTGTACACACAATGATCCTTGTGATTGTGGAATCGTATATACCATTGTCTAGACGATTGCTTGAGACCATATATAGACTTTAAAAGTCTACATACTTTCTCCTTTTCATTTTCTTTTATGAAACCTACTGGTTGTTCCATGTAGATTTCTTCATCAAAGTTCTCCATTGAGAAAAGCAGTCTTTACATCCATTTGATGTAATTCTAGATCCATACTTGCTACTATAGCCAGAATCAAGCGAATTGAGGTAAACCTTACAACAGGTGAAAAAGTCTCTTCGTAGTCAATTCCTTCCTGTTGCGTATACCCTTTTGCCACAAGTCGTGCTTTATATCTTTCGATATTGCCATCGGCATTACGCTTTATTTTAAGAACCCATTTGTTCTTAACAGCTTTACGTCCTTTGGGTAGATCAACCAATTCCCAAACTTGGTTGGACCTCATTGACTCCATCTCTTCTTCCATTGCTTTCATCCATTTTTCTTAGCAGGACACTGAAGAGCCTCTCTTATGTTTCTAGGTTCTTCATCATCTTGAGGTAGAATCATAAAGGTTTCTCCTTCGATATCGAAACGACGTCGAGGAATGCCTATACGATTACTACGTCGCAATTGGGATTCTAGTGGTGGAACTGATTCCTCACTTTCGATATTATTCCCATTTGGATCGTGCACATTGCTCCCACTAGGATTATGTACATCACTCCCACTCGGATCACGTAAATGAGACTCGTGTGAAACTAATTCATCATTTTGAGATTCATGTGAAACAGATTCATCATGTTTTCTCAAATTTCTCTCATCACTCCCACTTGAATTAGGTAAACCCGAGTGTTCACCAATCATGTGATCCATGTGATCTTGAGTTTCATATAGAGATAAATCTTGACCTATCTCTCCCTGCTTAGGAAAATCATTTTCTAAAAATGTGATATCTCGTGATTCAAATTCTGTCACGCCTCCACTTTCATGTTCACCTATGCAAACATATCCTTTTGATTGTTCAGAATATCTTATGAAGATACTCTTTTTTCCTCTTGGGCCTAACTTTCCATGTTCGTGAGAACGCACATGAACATAAGCCGCACAACCCCAAGGTTTTAGAAAGTGAATATCTGGTTTACGACCTGTCCATAACTCATATGGTGTGGTGGACACAGATTTAGATGGCACTCGGTTAAGTACATATGTGGCAGTTAATAATGCATCACCCCAATAGGTTATAGGCAAATTTGCTTGTGCCATCATAGACCTAACCATCTCAAGAAGAGTTCTATTTCTTCTTTCCGCAACACCATTTTGTTGAGGAGTAGCAGGAGTAGTCAACTGACGACTAATTCCTTTTTCATCACATAATTCTCTGAACTGATCAGATAAGTACTCACGACCACGGTCAGTGCGTAGTGCTTTAATTTTCTTGTCCAATTGATTTTCTGTCAAATTCATAAATTTCTTGAAACATTCTAATGCTTCGGATTTATGAGCAATCAAATAGACATAACCAAAGCGAGTAAAATCATCTATAAATGTGATGAAATAAGATGCTCCATGCCTTGCCCTGACATTCATTGGACCACAGATATCTGAATGAATTAATTGTAATGGAAATTCTGCTCTAGTCCCTTTTCCAAATGGTTTTCTCGCAGTTTTTCCTGCCAAACAATATTCACAGGTTGACAATTCTACCTTCTCAATATTTCCCAGAAAGCCTTCTTTGGCTAATCTGTTCATTCTTTGCTGGCCAATGTGGCCAAGTCTAGCATGCCACACAATTACATCACCATCATTATTGACAGTTGAAGTAACAAACGAAAAACTGGAATTGTGATTGAAACACTCAACATTCAATACAATAAAACCATCAAGAAAATAACCAGAACCATAGTGTATTGTACCTAAGTACAAATCAACACCAAATTTATGGAAGTTCAAATTGAAACCTAAATTAACCAAAACCAACACAGATACTAAATTTCGACGAATTTGTGGAGCAAACAATACATCATGTAGTAGTAAAGTTTTTCCACCATGCATGACTAACTTGCATGTTCCTATGCCTTTGACTTCAACCCGTGAGTTGTTGCCAACATATATCCACTTCACCCCAGGTGAAATTCGCCGAAATTCCACGAAGGCATCTCTATCCTTCGCTACATGGTCTGTGGCTCCTGAGTCTACAGTCCACAAAGGATTAGATTCAGTTAGAAAGATTGAACTTGAAACACATATTTCATTTAAATATGCACGAAAGGTATTCACCTTTTTAGGCTCAGTGCAGTCACGAGCAAAATGACCTTTCTTACCACAGTTAAAACATTTAACCTTTGCCATGTTTTTCTTTTTGGTAGGACGTTTTCCTTTCCCATGTTGATTGGTTTTCTGTTTCTTTTCTGGCTTAGAAGAATTTTGTTCTTTTCCGAACTGGAACCCACCACCATGAAATTTTCTTTTCTTTTTGAAACCCCCTGGTTTGCTAGTTTCTGTCATATACACTTCAGCATTTGACTTAGCAGCCGCAAGGCGGTCGCTTTCTAATTCAAGGTGACGTTTGGCATCATCAAAGGTTTTGATGCTCTCATTGTGGGTCAAATGCATTTTCATATGCTCCCAGCTATTTGGAAGAGAACGAATGACCGCTTGGACTTTCTGTTCATCTGTAAGAACATGTCCAGCATCTGCCAGTTCAGTAATCATGTTTGACATTTGCCTCAAGTGTTTTGACATAGTGAACTCAGGACGTTTCTTGTATGTGTCAAACTTGATTGTCAGTGACCTGAGTTTGGTTATTGAGGTACTACCAAACTTTTCAGCTAGTGTGGACCACATGTCCTTAGCCATGTCATATTTCCTGAACTCTTTCATTAGGTCATTATCCATACTGCTCAGCAACGTAATGCGGGCAATGGAATTCTTTTTCTTCCAGGCCTCATAAGCCTCTCGGTCTCGCCTGTGTTGGGCCGTAGTGCCCTGTTCAGGTTCATCCATGCTCATTTTCAAAGTTTCAAGAACCTCTTGTTCTTCTAGCACATATTGGATTTTCATGCTCCAAATTTCATAATTATCGCCATTCAGTTTCTCACCCTTGTTGAGTTCAGCAATAATGTTCTTTGTTGCGGAAGCCATATTAAAAACACAAAGTTTCTACAGACATTCATGCACAATTGTTAATACTTTTATTTATTTTATATCATGAAACGAATTATGTTTAATAAAATTCTTCAATGGGGTTGGAGTCAAAAGGCCACTATGTGTCCAATCATCATCCAATTACCCAATGTAAAAATATTATCAACATAATCAATCATGTAAAATCATTTTCTAAAAAATTACATAAATTCTTAGAACATCTTAATCATGCGACCATTGTACATGACAATCATTGATTTAATTACATAAATTAAATTCAACATGAAACATTCATACATATAAATACAATAATTACATGCCGTGAAGTAACAGATACACACATTAACATAGTTTTATCATAGAAAAATTAATATCTAACACTTAAAACTTTTCCGGTTCTAGTGTTCCAACGAATAAAAGTCTTTGGATAAGAATCCTCAAATTCTTTCGGTAACTGGTAATTGATCTTGGACAACCATGGAAAACCTATTGCAAATTTCGGATCCTTGCAACGTTTCCGAGACATCAAGGGAAAAATGGTATTATTTGCCTTAGATTGAGATACTCAATCGCTAACCTCTCAATGGCTATGTTGTATGAACACGTAGTTCTTCTGTATGAGTTACTAATTTCCAAATATCAGTAAGCTTTTTTGCCATATTTCCGGGAGAGTATTTCGTAGGTAATCTCAGTCTGTTCGGTTGTCCTATCCAATTACCCTCCCATATAGATTCTTGTAACATGTTATTGAAGGTGATTATATGCGAGATCATATCATCATCTTCTTTCATCCGATATTTATCCAAATCCAGCAACATGTCTTTCAATCTTTCACTGTGGCGGATGTCATAACTCTTTTTTGCAGTTCTTTGTCTGATCGGCATGATTTTTCTGCAACAAATACAAGAAAAATCATATAATGAAACACAAAGTTACATTAACTAAAATAAACATCACAAAGATATTCATTTACATAAACACAAAGTTTATATGATAAAACAAATTTATCATGGCCGATTAGTACAATATGCAAAAGGAATAGACATTTAATCATGACAGATCGGAATTACCAAAGCAAACCGATACATACATGACCAACACGGGCCAACACAGATGTCCACGCGCCATCCACCGCGCCACAGGAGTGTCACACGCGCCTCCACGCGCCTCACGCGCCGGCCAGGCTCCCACTCGCGCCCCTCACGCGCCGGCCAGCCTCGGCCAAGTCACACGCGCAGACGACATGTCGTCCGCTTGTTCGGTGGCCGTATGACAAGTCGTTTCTATGTTAAAGAAGCAGACGACTTGTCGTTATCTTCTATTCGGATGACATGTCGGTTGATCTCATTATGAACGTACGACTTGTCGTACACTTATTCGGACGACTTGTCGTCCTATTTTCCTATACCGGATGACATGTAGTACGGCTATTCTGGGAGTGTTTTTCTGGGTAAAAACAGATTCATCTAGCCAACTTCTAGGGTCCATATCTTTCTCAATTTTAATCCAAATTAAGCAAATGATATACCAAATTGAAGATCTCATGACCTAGTTTTCAAACATATTTGAACATGCGATTATCAATTTTCTACAGAGAGTTATTACGGCCCAAAGTTGGAAGAAAATCATTTTTGAAAAAACAAAAAACAAAACATTTTCAACATTTTTCATGCTTGTTCATGCAATTTTTGTGTAATCCAACTAGAATACATGCATTTAAGCTCTGATACCAATGTTAGGAAACATAATCCCTAATATATTTACATGTTTGTCCTCTTAGGATCTAACCATACATGTATTACTAGTCCTAGATTTATTTACATGCTAATTGAAATAAATCTAAGTTAATCACAACACAATTGCATACCTTTTATACTTGTAGAGACCTCTTAATCAAACTTAATTGATTGCTTAACTCAATAAGCAAATGGTCTTATTTATAGGAGGGAAATCAAGTCACTATGCATTGATTACTATTAATCAAATTATTAGGATGCATAATGACATTTTCTAACCCTTACCAAAATGTTACCATCATGGGTGTACCATATGTTCCCCATTTAACATTTCACTAATTGTTGTTACTTAACAACCTTGTTGTTACTTAATTATTTGATTAACAACTCTTGTTGTTTACTTAATATTTGATATTACTAATTGTTGTTATTCAACAACACCAAATAATTAACTTAATAATTTCCAACATGAAATTATTACTAATTGTTGTTATTTAACAACATCAAATAATTTGCTTAATAATTTCCAAACAACAATTACATTATCCAACAATTTATAATGGTGCCTCAAAACCATGTCACGACAAGGAAGCCAGGATCAACACATTCTTTAAAATTCTAGAAGAAACTGAGATCATATAGTGCATCCACATGCTAATTTATAAAGTTGTTCCTCTCTTTGATTCTTAACACATTTACTCAACCGTTGGTGTAATGCTGCCAAAAATATTTTGCTATAGTGTGCAGGTAGACAAAAAGAAGAAAAAATGCTAATGAAATGAAACTTGCTCAAATGAAGCTTTAGAATTATTAAATACAAAGGAATTAGAGTCCTGGAAATTGTTTACCTACTACTACTCACATTTGGATTAAATTAGATATGTGAGTTTTGAATTATCGTTGATGTTGGTTGTTCCTGCATTTGCTTTTCTCTGTTAAATTTGTATGCTCAAGATAATTGCTCCCCTCCATCTTTCCTGTAACCATGCGCCTATGTCAAATTGGAGGAAGTTTCCACGTTCCTTTAACCCTTCCAGCTCTTGCTATTCTTGCATTGTGTGCCATGAGGAATAAAACGTTCATATTTTTGAGGAAATGACTCAATGGAGGAAATGGCCTACTTGTTTCTCTCTCTCGGGAGGAAGTGTTGTAGACATTATATTTTTACGTATAATATGATGATGAGTCTCTTATGGGGGCACCACACGAATGTTCGGAAGTTGCAGGGTCGAATGCCAAAATGGAAGAGAACTCTAGAGAATTCAGGAAAATAGCCAAATCTCAGTCGTACATCACCTATGTCCGGCCAATCTTTTTTAGATCATCATATCCGGTCGGATATATATTGTAAACCCTAACTCCGGTCGGACATATGACAAGCGGTCATCGAGTGTGCAAATTGTCAATTATTGTAATCACATGATCTGATTAAAGACCGGCCAGACATATATTTGAAAAAATGTTTGGCCGGACATGTGTTGAGTTGTCAGCAAGTATGCATATTTTCAGTTACTGAAATCAAGGACCTGATTAATGTTCGGCTGGATGTGTATCCCAAGATAAATATCCAGTCGGACATCGATCGAGCTATAGCTGACAATGCAGATTGACAATTAGTAGAGACATGGATATGGGTGTGCATTGGTCGGTTAGGTCTGTTAATTCTTGATTTCTTAACCGAACCGAAATTATTTGGTTACGTAAATATTTAACCGATTTAACCATATGATGACACATAACCATTAACCAACTTAACTGTAACATCCCCGATCTGGGAGATGTTACCGGCATGAGATAGCAGTACTAACCCCATAAGCCTCTGACTTCCTGACTGTATTCTAAGCTATTCAAATGCAATGACATGCATGGGGACCATAGCCCAACCTATTAATATAAAATACTTTTGTTACTCATAACTGTATACTCAAAACTATTTTTCTTTACAAACACTAACAGACACTCATAACGACTTATATGACACTAATGAATGCATACAACTTTACTTTGACTCTGACTGGACTCTCATGCTATCTGACTCTGTGCTGGTGGACTTCATCCCTAGTGACTGCATCAGTATCCGTCCTCCTGAGCTCGTCCTCCTGGATTTCCTGCAAAATACAAAGATTGGGGTGGGGGTTAGATCGCTATACGATCTAAGTGAGTGGACTAAAATTGGAAACTGATATGAAAACTTTTGATTTCAAAACCATAGTTCCAATAAAAACATTTTTAAATGCAAACTTGTTTCTGAAAACTTCGTCTTTCTGAAAACTGTTTTTGAAATACTGGTTTCGGAAAACTGTTTCTGAACAACTGGTAACTGTGCTGATCTGTGTCTGTTGAAAAAACTGACGCATGGGGGCGTTACGTATCGCCGTCCCCCCATACGCCCTGGAGCCAGATATGCAAATCCATGACATTGGGGGCGTTACGTATCGCCGTCCCCCAAAGCATGTCATACCGGTCTCTGAAACTGGTGGTCTTGGGGCATTACGTATCGCCGTCCCCCAAGCCACAAACTAGAATTGGGGGTGCAGATCTATGCTACCACCCAAGTTTTGATACTGGGGTCTAGGAGCGTTACGTATCGCCATCCCCCTAACCCTACTCTACGTGTGCACACGGTCTCTATATATTCGTCGTCAATTCCAACTGAATCTCATTAATTACATACTGGGGTGAGTTTTTACCTCATGCCCCGAAAAGCATAAAACTCAAGTTTGAAAAACATTTATTTTCTAAAACATTTCTCAGAGTATGCTAAATAAAATATAGATGATAAAGAATTTGGCTAATGCCCTAAAAACAGGAATAGTAAGTTTGATATGAAAATGCGAAATGAAAATCAAGTAAAAGAGAAAGTGTCCACTCACTGTGTTTGAGTCTGGCTGGCACCAAATCCTTGATCGAAGGAGAATGTGATTCCTGTGGATAACCTATGATCGGCACTTAATTAGAATCAATGTAGTAAAATAACCTTGATACTTTAAAGATTCATTTGTATATTATATACTCAAGACTTATGATGATCATAATTTGATATAGGATGTGTGTTATAAACTGATACGAGTCCCTAAGGGCGGCCTCTAACGCGCTAAGACAAAACTGGGGTATTAAAACTGATTTGGTGAGGTTCTTGTATCGCGTCGCGATGCAAGAAGGACAGCGCGTCGCGACGCGCGGTGTCCAGAATCCGGTCACCTTTTTCGTCACGCGTCGCGACGCGAAATCCTTCGTGTGTCGCGACGCACCTGCGTTTTCCAGGTTTCTAGTTTCTTCTCCAAATTCATCCAAAGCTCAAGTTATCCAACTCTACTCCATTTCAACACTTCCAAACCAAAAACCAATATACAAAATGTCATTATATACTCAATTTAACCTACATCAAACCTTCAATTCATTTCTTTATACACCAAATCACTTACTAATATCAAAACTATTTAACTCATTTTTAATCACTTTCATTCCATACCAAAACTAATATAAAAAATACCTCATCTTTCACTCATTTAATCATACGTCAAGCCCCCAAATTATCATTCAATCCAACTTTCAATATATATTACATATTTTTACCATTTCATACCCAAACTTACCAAATTGGGTTTCTCTCATTTTCATTGTTTCAAACAAAGAAATCATACAATCATCATCACACTCATATCCTCAACATAATACAAGCATCAAATCATCAAATTCATCATTTAAATAAAATTTGGGTCTTGGGTTTCTTACCTCTTTCTCTTGATTTCTTCACTTCCTAAACTCCTAAAGGGTTGCCAAGCTTCTTTTTAAAGTCTTTTCTTCTTCTTCTTCTTCTTCTTCTTCTTTCTCACTCACGGTTTCTACCTTTCTTTTGCTTTTTCTAATTTTTGTGTTTTGTGAATAGTGAGTGCTTTATATAATGAGGGGGGGGGGGGTGGTTAGATATTTGGAATTTGTGGATAAGTGTAGAATAATCTAGAAAGTTTAGGAATTTTGCGTTTGATCCCGAAATCACTATTCATCCGAATTTTCACTTGTATTTTTGTCCCATTTCTGATCCGATTTTGGGAAAATATTCAACGCGGAAGTTGTAGGTCTCGATCTCCGCTTTCCGACGATATAAAGTTCATAAAATTCGGAGATCGTATGAAAAATTTATGCCTAAATACTATAAGCGATACAAAGGGACACATGGTACAGTTTCGTCCTGGGTTTTCGAGGGATTTGCCGATTATCCCCAAAGTCATTCCATGTGGATATTTGAGTCTCAACATAATTTATTTTACGTTCCTTCTTCCTGTACGTAACAATATCGCTATAGGTAGTAGTAAAAATTATCGGTCGTTACAAATTCTCCCCTCCTTAAATAAGATTCGTCCTCGAATCCTTTCTGGTGTCTAACTCGCGGTCTACCAAGTTTCAAGAATACCTAGGGATTCTACTATACTTATCTTCTTGTCTATTTCCTTATAGGTCTTTACTTATGTTCCTCAATTATTTAATCTGATCAGATTCTTAGTTGCTGATACCTTGACTCTTATTAAGGATTCCACTTGTACCTAGTGTTCCTTTGTTCCGTTTGTCTAACTTGATCTTATTACTATTTTTCATCTCTTAGCTATCAACTCTCTATACTTCTTATACAACCTTCAGCCGTCTATAAGCTTCTATTCTTCAAGTTCCAAAATTTTGCTTCCTAAGGGGTTTTCTAACTTATCGATATTTCCTAAACGTTCCTTTGGATTTGGTTATATTCTTTCATATTTTTCTTTCAAAGGTCGTTATTAAGGTTCTTGCCAATATTCCGTTGCTCAAGGATTCATTTTCTATAACAATCTCGGCTTCGTATTAACTTGTTTCTTCGTTTCTAAACTACGATACGAATCCGCCAAACCATCCATATCCGCGACTAAAAAAATCATCATAAACCTGCAGTGGCTTGCTAATCCTAGACTATGGCTGAGTACCTTATATAATTACTTAACCAAGACCTTTCTTGTTATTACTTACTGCATCCTATTTACCTATTATGTATTCTTTCTTGCCACTGTTGAATCTTGACAGTTCCACTCTCTAAACTTTTCTTAGTACTCTTTCCATCCTTCATTCATTCTATCATCTACTAAGATCTTTTTTGATATATATTTCTGCCTTTTTACTTGGGAAGTATCTTGTTTCTATATGTACCTATCATTTCCTCAGATCTTAATTTCTTGAAATATCTTTTATCATTTGACTAGTATCTTATTTTGGTACTGTCCTTACTTAGCAACTTCCTTTCTGACTCTCAATAGCTTCGGTCGTTCTTTCTTGAACTATATCTATAGGTCTTATCTCTTTTATCTTTCTTTATTATTCTTTTATATTAACTTGCCTTCTATACTCGGTCGCATGCTAGAATATCTTCTCATTGATTCCTATTCTGTGATAATCTTGTTTTCTTTATTCTATAACATGCTACACTTTCGCCACTACTTACTTTGTATTTTCTATTCTATTGTTATTACTCATTGAAAATTTTACTTTCAGTATCTATATCTGTTATCTTTTTAACTATTTCTCCTGCTTCACCCTATGACTGAAACTACTATGGGTTACTCTCCAGATCCATCCTTGTTATTGGTATCGATCGGGGTTGGGAGGGTGGGAACTAGTCTTGAGGCTCTTCTGTTACGGTGTCTTGGTGACGCATACTTTTGCCTAAGATTCTCGTGTATACCTATCTGGTGTCTTTTCCTACACTGGGTCTTATTGCTAAAACTTATATGACTTGCCTTTTCCAACTTTACACTTGGTCCTCTTTCATCAATTAATCGCTTCTCATTCTATACGAGTCCTTCTAAAAGCAGTTTCTAACAAGTTCCATATACTGTTTCTTTGCCCTTTCTGTTACTTAACTCTCTGCAGTTACTACGTACTTTTTCTCTGGGTACTATTATAATCTCTTTGCTATCTTTCCTAAGGGGCTCATTCTACTGTGAAAGTTCCTTTCTAATCTTAGTTCCTCGACTTCTTATTCCTTTACTCCCTTGAAAATTCTATTCACTTCAACTATTAAGGTCATCTTACACTCTTCCTAAAATCTTCCTTCTTCTCAATACCCTGAGCCATCTCGTGATTGTGTAATCTTATCATTTGCTCTCATTCACTAGTTCTTTTATTTACTAAGCTCTAGGGTCTCATAACTATTATTGATTCTTTACTCTATCATTTCTTCATTATGTTATCCTTGTGCCCAAATATACTAAATTTCCTTGTTACTCTTCTCATTTCACATACCATTTTCATGTCCTACTACCTTACTATACTCCTTACTAAGATAAATGTGAGTCATTCCTCTATACCTGGTTCTAAAATCTTAACCTCTTGTTCTTACTATAAACCTCGATTTGATCACTATATCCTATCGTCTATACTGATACTCTTATCACTTTCTTAAATATCTCCAATTTCATAGGCCTATTCTTACACTTTCCTACGGATCTCTACTAGCTCGGTTTATCTGTAGGTTCTATGATTTTTGATCTACTTATGATCTTTTACTGGTCTAGGAAATTTTACTTGGACTTACCTTAATCTTTGAGCTATCATAGGTTTCCTTCTTTATATTCTCGAAACTTCCTTGATCTTTCTCCTAGGTGGGTGGTCTTTTAAAGTCTTTTTTATTTCTTGAAATGAACTCCCGTTGGTTTTCTTATGATCGTCTATACTTATACTGATAGGGACTACTTAAATCTCATTGATCATTTCTTTATGTCTCGGGGAACTTCTTCATCCTTGTTCTAGTTCTTTACGTCCTGATGGAGCCTATTGCTCATGTAGGATGGGTATGAGGTAGACTCTATCCGGATAACTTCCTTAACCGGTATCTCGAAGGAGTGAAGATCTAGGTAGGTCGAAATCCTATCTATTAGATCTCTTGGCTAAGGGAAACTAATTGTTGTTTTAGTCGCCACTCATCTTGTTTACCTACAAGTCTGAGTTCAGAAGCACTAAAGTCTCTCTTTCTCTATGGCATTCCATATCCATTAAAAGGTTCTATGATCGTCCTTGACTTTCTTACTTCTTCCATTTTATAGCGGTCTTTGGTTATTCATGGGACTTGCTACCTATACGAGATGGTTTTAGAGATATTGGATCGACTCGGAGGAATTCTTCTGAGAAAAAAGGATATCTCACTTGAGGGAAAGAACATTTTCTTAGATCTACTCGTCTTTTTTTTTTTCTGGTCTAATCTTACTACGCTCATCTTTACTACTAGTTTTGGTGTTATCCTTTATTACTTAACTCCATGTCTCTTATTCTTATCACTATAGATTCCGCCATTTCTTATCTGTTTTTGTTTCTCTATCTTTATCTACTTTCTGTATCTTACTCATCTTCTTAAACCCTCATTCTCTATCCTTGCTGTAAGTTTCGGCTATGGCACTCTACTTTACGTTTCATACTGCTACTTTTGTCACTTCTAAACCTTTTTATCCTCACAAGTCTATTCATGTATACTCTCATGGATTTCTACTAACTTTGGGCCGATCTGCCTTCAAGTTCCTAGGTGAACTCTTGTCAGATCTCTTATGGTCATCTATGCCTATGAGGTAGGCTCTATCAGGGCAACTCTCTTATCTGGTGTCATTGGAGAATTCGAAGACTAGATAGTTTAAAGTGTTATCACTATCGAATTGCTAGGGATAAGGTAACTAACCGTTCCTATTTCGCACTTGAGGGTCTGGGGTAGGGTTTGGGTATCTGGAGTTCTTTAAATCCTTTTTGAAATCTGGGTTCATTGGGGCCCTCAATACTATTCTGGGTTTTCTTACTTCTGTTGTCTCTCTGGCTATTCTTCGTTGCTTGAGGGGACCTTATTATCTCTAAGAAGATCTCGAAGGCTATTGGGTATATATATGAAGAAATTTCCTGAGGAGGGAAGGAATCTTATATTTACTAAACAATTCTAATACTTGCTGGGGCTTTACTATTCTCTTGGCTACCACAAATTCTTGTACTTGTCTGATTCTATATCCTTTCTTTCTTACTTATGATAACTAAGCATTCCTATACTCTTTTTCCTTACTTCTCTTCTAGCTTTATCTCTCGCTTTCTGCTCTCATGGGTGGATATCCTTAAGCTTTTCTATTTCATTCTATCTCTATACATCTCTGTCTCTAACTGGTTCAAGCTTCTATGCATCTTCTCTTCTAGCTTTCTTTTCTCTTTTGCTCTCTCGGATAACTTTCTTTGGAACTTACCATCTGGTTCCCTAGCTTATACTGAACTTCGGGAAGTAATCTAAGATGATTACTGGATGATCCTTAACTAGAATGAGGAAAAATGACTCAAATGACTTGGGAATACTTACTAACCTGTCTGTGAAGCTTTGAGGACGTACTCGAGGATCAAATACTGGAGAGGTAGTACCTCATATACGGGTATCTTGGACATACTGCGTATACAAGACCCCAGCACTCTGCCTACTGCAGTCACTGACTCCCTAGACCATGCTCTGATACCATCTTTGTAACATTCCCGATCTGGGAGATGTTACCGGCATGGGATAACAGTACTAACCCCATAAGCCTCTGACTTCCTGACTGCATTCTAAGCTATTCAAATGCAATGTCATGCATGGGGACCATAGCCCAACCTATTAATATAAAATACTTTTTTTACTCATAATTGTATACTCAAAACTACTTTTCTTTACCAACACTAACAGACACTCATAACAACTTATATGACACTAATGACTGCATACAACTTTACTTTGACTCTGACTGGACTCTCATGCTATCTGACTCTGTGCTGGTGGACTGCATCCCTAGTGACTGCATCAGTATCCGTCCTCACTAGCTCGTCCACTTAGATTTCCTGCAAAATACAAAGACTGGAGTGGACTAAAACTGGAAACTGATATGAAAAATTTTGATTTCAAAACCATAGTTCCAATAAAAACATCCTTAAATGCAAACTTGTTTATGAAAACTTCATCTTTCTGAAAATTGTTTTTGAAATATTGGTTGCGGAAAACTGTTTCTGAAAAACTAGTAAATATGATGATCTGTGTCTGTTGAAAAAACTGACGCATGAGGGCGTTACGTATCGCTGTCCCCCATACGTCCTGGAGCTAGATATGCAAATCCATGACATTGGGGCGTTACGTATCGTCGTCCCCTAAACATGTCATACCTGTCTCTGAAACTGGTGGTCTTGGGGCGTTACGTATCACCGTCCCCCAAGCCACAAACTAGAACTGGGGGTGCGGATCTATGCTACCACCCAAGTTTTGATACTGGGGTGTAGGGGCGTTACGTATCGCCGTCCCCCTAGCCCTGCTCTACGTGTGCACACGGTCTCTATATAACCGTCAATTCCAACTGAATCTCAAGTTACATACTGGGTGAGTTTTTACCTCATGCCCCGAAAAGCATAAAACTCAAGTTTGAAAAACATTTATTTTCTAAAATATTTCTCAGAGTATGCTAAATAAAATATAGCTGATAAAGAATTTGGCTAACGCCCTAAAAACATGAATAGTAAGTTTGATATGAAAATGCGAAATGAAAATCAAGTAAAAGAGAAAGTGTCCACTCACTATGTTTGAGTCTGGCTGGCACCGGATCCTTGGTCGAAGGAGAATGTGGTTCCTGTGGATAACCTGTGATTGGAACTTAATTAGAATCAATGTAGTAAAATAACATTGATACTTTAAAGATTCATCTGGATATTATATACTCAAGACTTATGATGATCATAATTTGATATAGGATGTGTGTATAAATTGATACGAGTCCCTAAGGGCGGCCTCTAACGCGCTAAGACAAAAATGAGGTATTAAAACTGATTTGGTGAGGTTCTGGTATCGCGTCGCGATGTAGGAAGGACTGCGCGTCGCGACGCGCGGTGTCCAGAATCCGGTCACATTTTTTCGTCTCGCGTCACGACGTGAAATCCTCCTTGTGTCGCGACGCGCCTGCGTTTTCCAGGTTTCTGGTTTCTTCTCCAAATTCATCCAAAGCTCAAGTTATCCAACTATACTCCATTTCAACACTTCCAAACCAAAAATCAATATACAAAATGTCATTATATACTCAATTTAACGTACATCAAACCTTGAATTCATTCTTTATACACTAAATCACTTACTAATATCAAAACTATTTAACCCATTTTTAATCACTTTCATTCCATACCAAAACTAATATAAAAAATACCTCAACTTTCACTCATTTAATCATACATCAAGCCCCCAAATTATCATTCAATCCAACTTCCATTCTATATTACATATTTTACCATTTCATACCCAAACTTACCAAATTGGGTTTTATCTCATTTTCATTGTTTCAAACAAAGAAATCATACAATCATCATCACACTCATATCCTCAACATAATACAAGCATCAAATCATCAATTCATCATTTAAATAAAATTTGGGAACTATATATGTTTATAAAGTTTTATATATGTATCTGAAAATGTTAGGAACTATGTTCCTAAATACCCAAGAATGAAAGATTTTATGAAGGCCATAAAGAAACTTTGTGACTGTAGACATGGCCACAGAGGTGGGCGACGCTGTCCGGGCTCGCGGCCCGGTCGGGAGTACGGAATAGCCCGCGGGGGACTAAACCGGAGAATAAAGGAGTCGCCACCCAATGTGAACTAGGAAATGATTTAAAGCCGCACTCACCCCTCGCAAGGGAAGACCTCAAATCGTTGGGTTCGGAATGGTCCCTTACTTATGTCAATTGTAATGAAAGGATTTATGCAATAGTATAACCAAGTCTTATGAGACACATGCAAGATAATTTAATCAACACCCAAGTTTGCACACCCCTAAAAGTAATAAAAACGAGCGCATAATTCCATAAACATATCAAATAAAGAAATGCGAAAATATAAATAAATAATAACGGTAAAAAGTGTCGAGATAATTAAGTATGTAATGCAAAAGAAATGACCAAAGAAGCAAACGTGTATGAAATATGAGGAAGAGAAGTCGATTTACTGCATGCACGTTCGTGTTGCGTTCAGAAACACGTTCGAATGGTAAACAGAATGCATACGTTCGAGTAGCGTTTGGAAACGCGTTCGAACGGTAAACAGAATGCATGCGTTCGAGTAGCGTTTGGAAACGCGTTCGAACGAGATAAGGCCGAATGCATGCGTTCGAGTAGCGTTT
This sequence comes from Zanthoxylum bungeanum, assembly GCA_019454045.1. Taxonomy (NCBI): domain Eukaryota; kingdom Viridiplantae; phylum Streptophyta; class Magnoliopsida; order Sapindales; family Rutaceae; genus Zanthoxylum; species Zanthoxylum bungeanum. The sequence continues at coordinate 76,818 of SKCR01041314.1, read as the reverse complement.
GAGAACGCGTTCGAACGACTTTACCAAAGTGGTATCTAAAATGACACAAACACACGCGGGAATGTTTCTCAAGCGGTACGTGTAGTTGTATCCCAAGTACAGACCGCACTACCGTCCATTCGGATTCGGCTACATAATTTATGTCTGGGTTTCCATCTGATATACCGCGAGAGGCAACACTCAAACATAAACACGACATGAATATGAAAATGAAAAGTGAAAAATAACAACCAAAAAGATGAATAGCGAAATCAATAGAAGAAGGGTGCGGCAATCTATGGTAAAGGTAGCCTTTAGGCATTTCCCTCGAATAGAGAACCTTTAACCCAACATGATTAGCCCATGCGCATGAGATAACGATACATGGATAAACAAAGCAATAACATACGGAAAGTAGATAACGGAATGATAAAAGAGATGCAACCAAGGCCGACATCCGGCGCGGCGAAACATCATGGTAAAGGTAGCCTTTAGGCATTTCCCTCGAATGTAGGACCTTTAACCCCAACATGATTAGCCCATGCGCACTAGATAACCATGCATGAATAAACAAAGCAATAATACGCAAAAAGTAAATAAAAAATTATAAAAGAGATGCGACCAAGGCCAACATCTATATGAGACCTCGTATGCCCGATTGAACGTATTTCACATTCAACCAAGTATACTTCGTCCGACGCGGTAAAACGTCGTGGTAAATGTAGTCTTTAGGCATTTCCCTCGAATAGAGGACCTCTAATCCATCATGATTAGCCCATACGCCCGAGATAGCAATGTAAGAATAAACAAAGCAATAATACGCAAAAAGTAAATAACATAATAATAAAAGAGATGCGACCAATGCCAACATCTATATGGGACTTCGTATGCCCGACTGAACGTATTTCATATTCAACCAAGTATACTTCGTTCGGCGCGACAAAACATCGTGGTAAAGGTAGCCTTTAGGCATTTCCCTCGAATAGAGGACCTTTAATCCATCATGATTAGCCCATGCGCACTAGATAACCATGCATGAATAAACAAAGCAATCATACGCAAAAAGTAAATAATGGAATAATAAAATAGATGCGACCAAGGCCAACATCTACATGGGACTTCGTATGCCCGATTGAACGTATTTCACATTCAACCAAGCATACTTCGTCCGGCTCGGTAAAACGTCATGGTAAAGGTAGCCTTTAGGCATTTCTCTCGAATAGACCTTTAATCTATCATGATTATCCCATGTGCACTAGATTAACGATGTATAAATAAATAAAGCATACGGAAAGTAAATAACGAAATAATAAAACACAAACAATGAATTAACACAAAATTAAATAACAAAATGAAACGTGTGCTTGAAAGTTTCTCAAGCGGTACGTGGAGTTGTATCCCAAGTTCAAATCGCACTACCGTCCATTCGGATTCGGCTACAGAATTTACGTATGGGTTTCCATCCGATATACCGCAAGAGATAGCACGCAATCATTAACCTAATAACAATAATAGACATGAACCATCAAGACGCATGCAAGGAAATAATAATAGACAACCGAAAAGATGAATGAAAAGTAGCAAATGGTGCCCTCATGTCTTACCTTTTAAGTTGCTTCTCGGAGGTGTGTTACACCGTCGTCGGAAGGGTTAATGCTCTGTCACTTTCCCGGTTCACTGGTTCAACATTCATTCACTCTTTTGCTGTTTTAAGTCACTGTTTTCTCTATTTTCTCGCTGCTTCAGACTGCAGTTTTTAGGCTATTTTAAGGGTTTTTGGGGACTATCTTTCGGTGATATTGCTCACTGTTTTGGACTGCATTTTATACTATTTTTGGACTGTTTGGAGCTGTTTTGGTCGGTGGTCTGTGTGAATGTATTAATGGTCTGTTAGCAGTGTGTGGGTGTAGTTTGGCGATTTGTTTCACGTGGCTATTTGTTGAAGGTTACATGGGGTTAGTTTGTGGCTCGGTTTGTGCTTGCTTTGTGGCTTTTCATTTGGGTCGGTTGGCTTCTTGTGTGAGTCGGTGACAGTATGGATTTGTTCATTGTTGTTTTGACGTGCGTGGGGCTTCAAAATGAATGTGTGGTCTGATTGTGTTTGGTGTGTGAGTGTGCGTTTAGTAAGTGATCTGCGTGATTCGATTTTTCGGTGATGAGGGAGTTTATTGCATGAAGAAGGGGTGTGCTTAGGTGTCGAGAAGAGCTTTAGGGTTAGGGTTCTTTGACGTGAGTTTGTGGAGTGTGTCGGTGTGCAAGGTCTGTGTGTGGACTGGTTGTGGTCTATGTGTGTATTGGTTTGGTGATGGGCCGTGAAGCTTTAGGGTTAGGGTTTATTTGTGATGGTGGTTTACGGCTTGTGGAGCTGTGTGCATGTCTGGGATGAGTGGCTAGGGTTCTTTAGTGATCCTCGTTAGTTTGTGTGAGATAAAAAGGAAGACCAGTGCTTGTGAGTGAAGAGAAGAGATATGTGAGAGGAGAGGGCCGTGAGGAGAGAAGAAGGAAGATTAGGGTTTTAGTTTAATAGTGCCATGTGTAGTTTGTTCAGTTTCGTGGCCTTGTTTTGGTGAAGTGATGTCTGTGATTATGGTGATTTGTGCGTGTTATCATGAAGAGAGAGGAAGAGGAGAAGGGTCCAGGGTTTATTTTTTATTTTTCTATTTTTTTAGAGAGACGTGAGAGAGAATCCCCTAGGGTTTTGGTTTTGTGTTCTTTTTATAGTGGTGCACTAGGGTTTTCTTTGTTTGGAAACAAATCATGCAATTAAGGGGATATATTTAATTAAATTATTTAGGAAAGAATTGTGTATTTTTGGTGGGGAATATATTCAAAATATTTTTTTAATTTGGAAGGTGATTTTAATTGGATTTTGGCATGTATTTTGTATGTGTTTTAATTATTTTGGATTGGGCTTGGACGAAATGGGCTTTTCATGGGTTGCGAGGGTTTTGGGCCGAGGCTAAAATTTTAAAACAAATATCGACTAAGCGAACCCGAGGCTAAACGAATGAGTTAATTTTGATAAGGTATTTATTTTTCTGAATTTTCCCTTCCGACATCTGTTTCCCGTGACTTCCGCAACTTATCGTGTAGTGCCTCCATACGAGGCTCATCATTGGGCTTTATGCAAAAATGCAGTGTCTACAGTCGCCCCCACTTTGATGGGACTTGTGCAGTGTGTGACAGTGACAGTCCTATCAAAGTCATGCATGCATTTTTACTTACCTAGCTCGCCAGCTGTTGCCGAACTTACCGGTTGTTCTGAGATACTTCAAACTGAGTTGATCTTGTGGTGGTTCATTCCCTGTAAGATGCTGCGATCTCTAAGATTCATTACCAAATTGAGCTGATGTAAGACGATGGTTCATTTCTGAACCATTACTGTTGTGAGATAGTGGTCCATTTCCGAACCGTTACTGATGAGGGATGATTCATTTCCGAACCGTTACTGATGAGAGATGGTTCATTTCCGAACCGTTATTGATGAGAGATGGTCCATTTCCGAACTGTTATTTGTTGAGAGATGGTTTATTTCCGAACCGTTACTGATGAGAGATGGTCCATTTCCGAACCGTTACTGATGTGAGATGGTTCATTTCTGAACCATTACTGATGAGAGTTGGTCCATTTCCGGACCGTTACTTATGAGAGTTGGTCCATTTTCGGACCGTTACTTATGAGAGATGGTCCATTTCCGAACTGTTACTGATGAGATGGTGGTCCATTTCCGAACCGTTATTGATTTGAGATGGTTCATTTTGGAACCGTTCCTGAGTTGAGATGGTTCATTTTTGAACCGTTCCTGAGTTGTGATGGTTCATTTTTGAACCGTTCCTGAGTCTTTCGTCTTTGCCGCTTTTTCCTTTTTTCTTCAAAACCTGCGAACACAAAACAAAAATTGCATGTTTATGATGTGTATGCATGTATGCGTCGATGCATTCCCTATTCCGATGGGTTAGGCCTTCCTTGTGCTCCTTTGGCGCCCTTCGCCTATTAATGCCTTTAGTCGCCCCCAGGCCCACTTACAATTTTCTTCTGTCAATTATATTCCGCTTCTTACTTGCAATTAAAACTCCCTTGGGGTTTTCACATGTGCCAAGATTAAATGTCTTTGTCGAATTAATATCAAATATGCTCATGTCACGCATGTTATGACGTAAACCGAAAAGATTCGAACAAGTAAGCAAAACAATGTCTTTATGACTAATAAATGCGGGATTACAAAAATAAATGTCTTCGTCATCTGCAACCTTTGTCTTCTTCAGTCTTCTTGGTTTCTTTGAGCGTCAGATTCTCCAACTGCAGTAGCTCTTCTTTCTATTCATTCTTCTCTTTGTCACTGATCAAGACGTTTTCCCAGGAATCTATCCCTTGCCCCGTTTCATCTTCACTACTGCTGCCTCATATCTCCATGTAAAGGGCTTGGTGGTCGATGGTTTGGAGGACAAGGCTTTCGGGTAGGCCGGAGCTAATCACGTAGGTAGGTGGTGGAACAAAGTGGTAGTTGGTAGAGGGTTTCTGTGTGTGTTGGGTTGTTCTTTTTCTGGGTCAGGTATTTTATGAGCGCCAATGAGGTTTTGGATCTCATGCCGAAGGCGGGTGCAGTTGTCAGTTTCGTGGCCTTTTCTCTGATGGAAGTGACAATATACGCTTAGGTCGGTGGCACAGGGTTTGGAAGTGGTTTAGGCTCTAAGGGTTCTAGGAGTCCTTGCGTCTTCAGTTTTTCAATCACCTTTGACAAAGGTCTACCAAGATAGGAGAATCGCCTGTTTTTTATGGCAGTGACCTCAGCATTAGCGGGCATGGTTCCTGAAGGCCCCCCCAATAGTCTTTCTATTCTCGCCATAAAACTTCCGATTCTCGGCTTCCTCCCCCTCGATGTCCATGACAGTTTCTCTAAGCTGTCGAAAGTCGCTAATCATGGAGGTCATCCTCCTCAGCTTGCCATAAATAGAGGGCTTGGTGCCCTTAATGATCATCTTGATTTGGTCCTTCTCCGATGGTCGAGTTTGCATTTTCAAGAGCTGGCTTCTTCAGCGATCTACATAATCCTTGAAGCTCTCATCTGGCTTATGTTTGGTATTCTCCAAGTCACGGAGCGACAAGTCGATCTCCAAATCCGTGACATACTGATTCAGAAAGGCCTCTGCTAATACCCTCCAATCATCCTTGACTTTTTTCTCCAGGCCGTGATACCATACCACGGCCGCCCCCTCTAGTGACATCCCGAACATCTTCTGAACCTGACGATTCGACAGACCCACTGAACTCATCACAGAAACATGCTCTCGGAGATGGACCCTCGAATCCCCATTCCTATTAAACTTGGCTATGTCAGACATCTTGAACTGCGAAGGCAGCTGCTATTCGAAAATCATCGCATCGTAGTCTAGCAAATCTTCATTTTTACCCCTCAGCTTGCGGGTAACTGACTCTACCTGATCTCTGAGTTTCTGCAATTCTGACTGAGACCCGGCTACCCTTCCCATGGCATATTCTGCCATGTTATCATCAAAAATAGGGATCTCATCACTCACCCTATTCGGAGACTCCTCACGACTCACATTCTCATTGTTTTCTATTCCCCATGTGCGGGGCACTGCCAGATTGGCCACGGCAGTGGCTAAAGCTTGCAACTGCTCAGTAATCTTAGTGATGTTGGTCTCTAATTGATCCATGCGGGAAACCTCATTATCTGACTCACTAATGTTTGTTAACTGTTTTTTAACGAGTCTTCATTCTTCTCTAACCCAATGGATATCTATGATGGTTGTTTGAAACTATGAGTTAGCATGATGCATGTATGCGTGTGATGCATGAGATATATAAGATGCATGTGGTTACCAAAACAGAATAAATCATTCCAACCTTATTTCTCCCACACCCGTGGTAAGTCTATTTTTGGGTTCTAAGTATGGCCTACTTTATGCACCAATGTGGGTACACAAAATCGTTCTCTCTTATGCTACGGGGTGAACCTTGGTCGCTTCAGTCCCTTTCCATCGGTAAAAGACAAAGACCGCCCATTTACAACATGGACTAAGCCTATTATTGGATCATGCCATTGTCTATAAACGAAGAATTGGGCTTTCAGCAACCGCGGTCATGAGGATGAACTTGGAGGTATTCAAAGTAAATAAATATGTCGTAACAAGGCGTATCCGACTTGTATGAAAACTTCGATTTTACCCTTCGAACGCGTTTCCGAACGCTACACAAACGTGCATGCAGTGAATCAACTCCTCTTCCTCATATTTCATGAATGTTTGCTTCTTTGGTCATTTCTTTTGCATTACATACTTAATCATCTCACTTTATTATTGACGTTTTTTACCGTTATTATTTTTTTACATTTTTACATTTATTTATTTAATATGTTTATGGAATTATGCGCTCGTTTTTATTTTATTTACTTTTATGGGTGTGCAAACTTGGGCGTTGATTAAATTATCTTGCATGTGTTTCATAAGACTTGGTTATACTATTACATAAATCTTTTCATTACAATTGGCATAGGTAAGAGACCATTTCGAACCCAACGATTTGAGGTCTTCCCTTGCGAGGGGTGAGTGCGGCCTTAAATCATTTCCCAGTTCACACTGGGTGGCGACTCCTTTATTCTCCGGTTTAGTCCCCCGCGGGCTATTCCGTACTCCCGACCGGGCCGTGAGCCTGGACAACGTCGCCCACCTCTGTACCATGTCTACAGTGACTTCTTATAAGGTTTTGGCCAACACCCTAATTTTATTTGCAGATTATATATAACTTGTTGACTAAAATAACTCTCTTATGGTTTTTTAGGAACTTTGTTGAACCAAGTATGAACCTAGAGTTAGTGGGAGTAAATAAAGATTTTAATTCTACATATGGGTGATATTTGCAATTAAAGTTATATCTATATAAAGAATGGCAATAAAGTAATTATCGATATCAATATCCTGATATTATATTAAGGTAATTCCACAATAATTTTATTATATCAGGAAAACATAAATAGAAGCCGAAATAAGTGTATCAACATAAAGTTCTGGTTATGAGAAATCACGTTAAGAAACATAAGTTGATTATTGATCGCATATAGAAATAAAACTCAAGTTAGTAGATCTCATTATGCATTAAGGTTTGCTAGCTACAGCGTATAATGGTCATATAGATCATATGGTATTACTAGCTGAACTTCAGTTTGCTTTTAGCTTTCTATGTTAATTTTGTAATTACAATTAAAAAAAAAATTGAATTATAATATTTGTGCACAAAAAGAATTTTGTAGTCCATTGGAACTAAATAAGTAAGACCCAAATGACTAATTGGTAGTTCATTGTAAAGTTTTAAGCTCATAAAGTGCTCATGATCATGTAAATAGTATTATGTATTATGATACATGGAATGAATTATAAGACTCTTACTACTGTGATTCATGTATAATGCTCTTTATTTGAGTGGGAATGTTTCCATGATTAGTTGGAGTAAATAAATTGAAGGCCATACTGAAGATTTTTCCATCCATATAACAACAGTTCATGTGTTTCATGTGGGTCAAGTGGGAGAATGTAAAACATATATATATAATTACTTAAGATGTCCCACATGGACACATACATTGCATAAAAGTCTTTTCATATGGATGATAAAGTAATAAGGATATAGGTTATGGAAATGTGAATGTGAATGTGAATGTGAATGGTTTCTTTTTACGAAAGGTTGTAACTCATGCACTTCTTTGATTGAAGGTACAATCTTAATTATTTTATTTCTTACATTATCTAGACTTGTCATATATATATATATATAGTGGAATTTTTAATTTAAGATGTTTACACTTATTCCCCTCATATGTGTATAAGGGTATGAACTGTTATGAATTTCAAGTAGGATCTCAAACCCTACATATTAAAAACAAGAATATATTAAAAACAAGAATATATATATATATATGAATATATAAGTTCATTGGCACCCTGTTCTTAGAAGTATATATGTTTTTGATGATAAATCCTAAAAATGGGTTCGTAACAATTATTGAAGCCATATTTCAAAAACTTTTTGGTGTGTTATTATTCTTTGAGTGTTATTGAATCCATATTTGAAACAAATAATTAACAATGAAGTAACCTCACTAACAAGTCAAAAAAATTCCTCTCAAGTTTTCACTTGCAACTTGTTACAAGATGCTCAAGTCCATCCATTAATTGTTTTGTTTCTACTCTATAGCAACTCTGAAAAAAAAATTGTTTTCTTGGCAAGTGAAAAGGGTGAGAAAATGTTTAATCAAATCGTTGAAAGCATCAAGAAAAGATGGGATGAATGGAACATACCAGGAGTAATCTTGTTGAGTCTTTCATTACAAACCATCTTAATTTTGATGGCTCCCCTCCGAAAAGGCACCGGAAACAAACTGATCATTTTTCTCATTTGGTCAGCTTACTTGCTCGCAGACTGGGCTGCTAATTTTGGCATCGGGCTCATCGCACAAAACGCAAGCAATATTCCTACAAACCAGCAGGCTGATGGGAATAAGAAGAATAACAATGAACTTGTAGCATTTTGGGCTCCATTTATGCTGTTACATCTCGGTGGTCAAGACACCATAACTGCACTTGCTCTTGAAGATAACCAACTCTGGCTCAGACACTTGCTTGGACTCATATTTCAGGCTGTTGCCGCTGTTTATATCTTCATCCTCTCAATTCCCGGAACCAAGCTTTTGTTCCCAACGATGCTCATGTTTGTTGCTGGTATTATCAAGTATTTTGAGAGGACTCGTGCTTTGTATCTTGCAAGCTTGGAGAAATTCCGACACTCGCTGATTAAAAAACCTGACTCCGGCCCAAATTACGAAGACTCCATGGAGAAACGTGCCTCCAATATTCAGGCCAATATTCCAACAGGCAGATCTGTGGTACCAGAGGCTCCATCATTTTTTGATAAGGATCCTGGTAATATTGAGAATAGATTAGAGTATCTGGAGGTGGTGGACTATGCTTATCAATATTTCAATCTTTTTAAAGGATTAATTGTCGGTCTCCTCATCAGCTTCCGGGACCTTCACAGCACACGAGCTTCATTTATTATGGAGTTTAGTCCAGAAGATGCCCTGAGAATAATTGAGGTCGAACTCAACTTCGTTTATGAAGTTTTCCACACCAAGATCCAGGTAACACATTCTAAAATGGGAATTATTTTGCGGTTCATTTGCTTTGGTTCAGTTGTGGCAGCCCTTTCAATTTTCCATTTCCATGTGGAGAAGCATGGCTTCAATGATTTTGATGTTAGAGTTACGTACACCTTGTTCTTGGGTGCCATAGCCCTTGACATCGTAGCTTTCTTCATGCTTGTTCTCTCGGATCAGACGTTTGTTGCTCTAAGAGATGGAAACCGTGAGTCAAGATTTGGGAAGATCAAAAGCCGAATAGCTGCTATTCTCAGCTGGTGTCTCGTTCTCAAGAGCCCACAGTGGCGCGAATGTGAAGCGCAGCATTCACACCGCGGTATCAAACATGAAGTGTTGGAAACACCTTTCTTGTTTCGCAGGTGGTCTGGTTCTGTTTCAGGACACAGCTTGATAAGATATTGGGTCAATGCACATCCGAGCAGAGCACACAAAGTCAACACTTGTTTGGATAGTGCCTGCAAGAGAGTCGTTCATAATCCGTTCATTGATAAAATCTTTCAGAATATAGGCAATACCACAGGCAAGGCCATCCAATTTCTGCACATTGACCATATACTTGGTCTTTTGGGCTATGTAATTGTTAAACTCGTTGCTCTGCTCGGCTTAACTGATATTGTGGATCAGATAAACATCAAAACATCTCTATCCCATGAGCCGTTAACAAAAGAATTGTGGGTGTTTATATTTAATGAAATCAAAAGAAAATCTCATATGGCAGGATCTGCTCATATGGCAAGATCTGCAAGGAATTTGAAGAGATTATGTTCAGCTAAAGGCGATTGGATTCTGCACTACTGGAGAAGAAAACAAGTTGAAATAGATGTACCTGGTTATGAAATTGCTGATGTTTCTTATGATAAAGCCATTCTATTATGGCACATTGCTACCGAACTCCTTTACCACACGAGACAAGAAATTATAAATGTAAATACTTACAATGCTCGAGAATTCAGCAAGATCCTCTCGGATTACATCCTGTATCTTTTAGTAACAAAGCCAGTCATGATTGATGCTGCCGCGATTAAGGCTAAAACAAGATTGCAAGATACCAATGCTGAGGCCATCAGATTCTTCAAAGAAAAGAGTGTAAAAATAAATGAGGTCAAGGTGGCCTGTGAAAGCATTCTTAAAGTGGATACATCTGTGCCACCTTGGCAAGTGAAGGGAGATGAAAGCAAATCTGAATTATTTGATGCAAGTGTTTTGGCCAAAGAGCTTCAAAAGGTGGTGGAGGAGGAGGAGATGTGGGAGTTGGTGAGCCAAGTATGGGTTGAATTGTTGTTATATACGGCATGTCATTGCAGACCATGGACTCATGCCCAGCAACTTAGTAATGGTGGAGAGCTTCTTACTTTTGTCTGGTTATTGATGGCTCATTTTGGTCTTTCAAAGCAGCTCGAAATTTAATTAATTGGCTAAGTGCTAGGAATTAGTTTGTTTATTTACAATAAATAATGCATATAAGCTTGTATTATTGCACCAATATTTGTGTCTTTGGTGATCAGTGCTGGAAACTAAAGCAGTAGTTTGGCTAACTTTGTTATGGTCATTGTACCCTTAACACCAATCCCCTAAATTTCATTATTAAGAGATTGTGATTCGGTGTTGAAAACTAAAGTAATACTTTGGTTGTCTTCTCTCTATGGTCATAGTTTTTTGTTGAAAACTAAAGTATCATCCTCATGGTTGTTGAACCTTTGCTCATGGTCATTTTTCATGGGGGTTATATATTTCTACTTCAGGTTTTTTGCTTCTGTTTGCTGATTGCATGTGCTCAACGTAGGCAAAATATCACCAAAATCAAATACAAATGTTAAAGGATCTTGCAATAAATTAACTAAAGAACTAAACATAATTCTCTTTTCAAAAATGCTACACTTACCTACAATCTCACTTACAAAAACTACACCCCTCTCACTGTAACTACAGTGATTACTGTAGCAATCACTGTAGCTACAGTGAGAGGGGTGTAGTTTTTGTAAGTGAGATTGTATGTATGTATATCACTGATGTTCTCTTTTAGGGGGTCTTGAATATTTTTGATGTCTTCCTCATAAAGAGGATCTTGAATAAAAAAAAAAAAAAAAAGAAACATGCCTCCACGTCCACTCAATCGGTTTCACCAAGAAAATTGACAACCCAAGAGAAACAAAACCATGTGAAAGATGATCCGACTATTGCCTCCAAAATGTAAAAGCAGACACGTGAAGAGAAATACTCCACACGCAGTCAGCATCTGACACCAGTGCACGAAAGCGAAAATTATATTATGTGCCGGGTGTATATGTCTTCTCTCTCACAACAGGCGGGCCCCACACAGCTGTGGGGCCCGCCTGCTGTGAGAGAGAAGGCATATACACCCGGCACATGATATACCCCCTCGCACGAAAGAGACAACCACGCCCACGTGAAGAAAGGCGCACTAGCCTGGAGTACTGAGCCCATTCGCCCAACAGGTGGTCCACACGCTAAAAACCACATCATCATCTTCAAACATGTTGACAGGGCTTCTTTTCAGTGCTGGTGTTCACGTGTCGCGAACCAGAGTGGTCCACGCGTCACGACGCATGAGCAAGAAATTACAATTTTATCCTTTTTGTCTTATTTTCTCCATTTTTCCTCGTTTTTGCCCCGAATTTATTCCAACGAGTCCCAAAATTATTTTTATCTACAAAACACACAAAAACACATCAAAACATTCATAAAACTCGAGAAACTAAATTAAATATTAGATCATAAATGTAAGTGTGTCTAACACATGCCAAAGATCCTAAACAAGATTCGTGTGTGAATAAATCAAAAATAAGTTGCGGAAGACTTATATTGATCGGTTGAGAATTTCAAAAATTCTTTGAATGATATAGAAGCTCCAAGCTTTAAATTGAATTCCAAACTCAATGGTGAGTTTCCCTATCACCTCACAAGACTCCCTTAAGTGCTAGCTTATTGAAAATTTTGAAACGAATTCCAAACTCAATGCATTTTTTCTTTCCAATGTGTTGGAAAGAAAAATGCATTAAATGCATCCAACCACATCCATCAACTTTGTGACAAGTGATGTAAGTTAGTGGGTCTCATCACTTAAATTCAAAATTCAAGTTGGCTTACACAACACACTTTGGGCTCGGGTTTGTTTAATCCGATTAAACGAATTTTTTGTCGCGACGTTATTAAATCTAATTTAATTAAATAATAATGTCTAGCAAAATTATTACGAAAGTCGATTACGAATTATTTCCAAATTAATTCGTCCGCCCGAATTAAAATACTTCCGCATTGAAATCAGATTTCAATTAATATATCAATATATTATTTAATAGTCATCTAATCAAATATAAAATAAGAAATTAAGCTTCTGTTTCCTTGAAATTTTCTCGGTTGTTTTCCTTCATTTTTTAGAACGGCTGACAAACAACCTTTACAGAGTTAGTTTTAATTCAAGTATCACTATTTGTAGAATTTATAATCATTGATAATGTAAGAAATAAACAACAATGGCTCATGGGGTCACGAATAAAGTTCTTGCATCGAGAAAACTAATTTCGAACTGCTCTGCAAGACCAAAATGAGCCATCAACAACCAGACAAAAGTAAGAAGCTCTCCACCATTACTAACTTGTTGGGCATGAGTCCATGGTCTGCAGTGACATGCTGCATATGACAGCAATTCCACCCATACTTGACTCACCAACTCCCATTGATTCTCCTCCACCAACTTTTGAAGCTCCTTGGCCAACTTACATGCATTGAATAATACAGATTTGGAACTTTTATCTCCCTTCACAGAACTTGGAGTTGGTGGCAAAGTTATATCCACTTTAAGAATGCTTTCACAAGCCTCCTTGACCTCATTTGGTTTCATACTCTTTTCTTTTAAGAATCTGATGGCCTCACCATTGGTATCTTGCAATCTTGTTTTAACACTAACTGCCACAGCATCAATCATCATAGGCTTCGTATTACAAATAATTTGTTTGGTTACTGTGTTCTTACAAATGATTTTGAACAACAGTAACAGCAGTAAATATAACACGGTTGTTACAATAATGAACAATACAAGAGTAATAATAAAATGACAGGACAACAGCAGGCAGTGAAGAACAGATCAGGAACGAAGGTAGTGCAAAGAATTCCGAGGCTTGTTGATGCGGCAACAATCTCCTTAAAACAAATTCGTCCCCTACCGAAATGGTGCAGTAGAACGTGAGACGTTTGTTTCCCAGGATGCAACGGAAATAAGCGACAATGGGCACCACCAGAATCGGCTTCAAACGAACCAAGATGTATTCGAACTCTTTCTCTAGAAACAGCAAAGCAATTTTTTTCTAGCTTCTCACTAGAAAAAACGTAAAACAATTCACTACTTAAAACAAAATAAACACACCAATTAAAAACACAATTAGTGGGAGACCTTTCATTTGAAGTAACCACTAAATTAATTAATAGAGTTAATTTGAGTGTTATGGAACTTCAAAAGGCTTGGAAAAAATGAAGAGGCTTGCAAAAATTGGCTGGGCCGAGCCCGCACAATTTGGTCCGGCATTCGTGTACGCAGGCGCACACGAGCCAAGCTTGTTCGGATTTTGATTTGCACCCCCCCCCCCCCCGCGCACGTAGAGAGAGCCTCTATCCTTACAACTCTTACCCATCTACATATGAGCAATCATATATAAGCATAATATTCCCTCTATAGCTTTCCCATATGGGACAAGCTTACTTTTCTTTATTTTCCAACACCAATGGGTGAACTTTGAGTAACAATTTCTCATTCACCCAAGCACCATTTTAAGCATATGAATATACCATTTCGAAGTACTCACGGAGGAGTATCCGAATCATTCAATAACAACCACTAAACGAAGTGGACCATGCTTAAAATTGAGCCTCAAAATGCTTATGCATAAGCATTTTTCCAACAATCCCCCACATGAATGAAATTGGCGAAAAACGTCGAATAAAATTATTTTATAAAACATTTTATTTTGACCTAGAAGAGTTCAACGGTTCAACACCTGCATAGGATAGGTAGGCCTCAGCCTTTGAACCTTCCCTTGTGAAAATATATCTCATTTACTGGCTGACAGTGGATGCGATGTCATTGAACTGTACTGCCGTTCATGTAAATGGAGAACATATATCACACAGATGTTTTACCTAACACATCTGAGTTCTCATTGTTATGCTCATTTTGGCCATGAACATCAACCTGGTTCTGCAAGAGTTTCTAAGAATTGTGCCCCGTACAATTCCCTTTGAAGCGGCCCCACTTCTCTCTCACATAGGTGATTTCTTATTTAAGAGCATCTCGTAATACTCTGCTCGGATTTCCGACGCATAAGAATCATTAAAAGCCTTGCTTAACCTCAATCCATACGAGCATCACTATTTCATTTCACCATAGGAATGGACTAGAGGGTAAACCCCCCACAGTGAACCAATTATGTCTTTTACGAGTAGGTTGTCCCATTGAACCTAGATCTTGGGATCTCCAGTCAACAAGGTTGGGTTTTCCTTCGTAATAAACATTTATCTAATGGGGTTTAGTCCCATTCCCCTCGATGATTTTACAACCAACTCTCTATTTAACCCTTTGGTTAGCGGATCCGCAATGTTATCCTTTGACTTTACATAGTCAATCGAAATAACTCCAGTAGAGAGTAATTGTCTAACGGTATTGTGTCTACGACGAATATGTCTAGACTTACCATTATACATATTGTTATGTGCCCTTCCAATTGCAGATTGACTATCGCAATGAATGCAAATTGCTGGCACTGGCTTTGGCCAACTTGGAATATCCTCTAGAAAATTTCGAAGCCATTCTGCTTCTTCAGCACACTTGTCTAATGCAATGAATTCTGATTCCATTGTAGATCTGGCTATCACGGTCTGTTTGGAGGATTTCCATGATATAGCTGCACCTGCTAGTGTAAACACATAGCCACTGGTAGACTTTGAGTCTTTCATGTCAGATATCCAATTAGCATCACTGTATCCTTCGACTACAGCTGGATATCTATGATAGTGCAACCCATAATTACGAGTAAAACGTAAGTACCTAAGTACTCTCACTATTGCTTTCCAGTGATCAAACCCTGGATTACTCGTATATCTGCTGAGCTTGTTTACTGTACAGGCTATATCAGGTCTTGTACAACTCGATAGATACATCAAACTCCCGATCACTCTAGAGTATTCTACTTGAGATATACCATCTCCCCTATTCTTCGATAGGTGTAGACTCACATCTAAAGGAGTTCTAGCCACAGCAGAATCATCATTGTTGAATTTACCAAGAATCTTGTCCACATAGTGCGACTGATCAAGAATAAGTCCATCAGGACTTCTCGAGACCTTTATTCCCAGAATGACATCTGCTAGACCCATGTCTTTCATGTCAAACTTGGATTTCAGCATATTCTTGGTAGATTTCACCATTTTAACATTACTCCCGACAATCAATATGTCATCAACGTAGAGACATAAAATGACATAGCCAACTTCTGTCTCTCTGACATAAATGCATTTATCACACTCATTGATTTTGAAACCATTTGCTAACATGGTGTCATCAAACTTTTTATGCCACTGTTTCGGAGCTTGTTTTAATCCATACAAGGATTTAACCAACTTACAGACTTTCTTTTCTTGTCCTCCTGGAGCTATAAAGCCTTCAGGTTGTTCCATGTAAATTTCTTCATCTAAATCTCCATTTAGAAAGGCTGTTTTCACATCCATCTGATGTACC
Source organism: Zanthoxylum bungeanum (assembly GCA_019454045.1). NCBI lineage: Eukaryota > Viridiplantae > Streptophyta > Magnoliopsida > Sapindales > Rutaceae > Zanthoxylum > Zanthoxylum bungeanum. Next base: position 60,919 of record SKCR01041314.1, on the reverse strand, counting down.
TCAAGATTGCGCAAAGCTGCAATCGCTATTATCATCCTTATGGAATTTATTCTCGTTACAGGAGAATAAGTATCAAAGTAATCAAGACCTTCACGTTGTCTGTAACCTTTAATTACAAGTCTTGCTTTGTACTTGTCAATTGATCCATCTGCCTTCATTTTCTTCTTGAAAATCCACTTGGATCCTAAAGGTTTACATCCTGGAGGAAGATCCACTAACTCCCAGGTGTGATTTTGTAAGATGGATTCAATTTCACTATTGATGGCATCTTTCCACAAAGCACCATCAGCTGACCTTACAGCTTCGTTATAGCTTTGAGGATCATTTTCTAGCAAAAATGTCAAAAAATCTGGACCAAATGATTTTTCCGTTCTAGCTCTTTTGCTACGTCTTGGTTCAAGTTCAACAACTTGTTGATCCTCCGGAACATTTATTTGTTCTCGGTCCTGACTATCTTCAATGATAGTCTCATGTACCCGTTTGTGTACATTTGAATTCGAATTAGTTTTACAAGGAAAAACGTGTTCGAAAAAGGATGCATTCCTCGACTCCATTATCGTATTCTTGTGAATATCTGGTATATTAGACTCATGCACAAGAAATCGATAAGCATTACTGTTATGCGCATATCCTATGAAAATACAATCAACAGTTTTTGGTCCTATCTTCACCTTTTTAGGTGGAGGAATAACTACCTTGGCAAGACACCCCCACACTCGTAGAAATTTGTAGGAAGGTGCTCTTCCTTTCCACATCTCATAAGGAGTTTTCCCTGCATCTTTCCGTGGTACCTTATTTAAAAGGTAATTAGCTGATAAAACAGCTTCTCCCCACATATTCTGAGGTAAGCCAGAGCTGATTAACATAGCGTTCATCATCTCTTTCAAGGTACGATTCTTCCGTTCTGCAATCCCATTGGATTGAGGTGAATAAGGAGCTGTGGTTTGATGTATGATTCCATTTTGTTCACAAAGTGATTCAAAAGGGAAAACATACTCACCACCACGATCACTTCTCAACTCCTTAATTCTTTTGTTCAGTTGATTCTCAACTTCATTCTTATAGAGAACAAATTTCTCTATAGCTTCGTCCTTGCTTTTCATCAAATACACATAGCAAAATCTAGTGCAATCATCAATAAAGGTAATAAAATATTTATTACCGCCTCTCGATTGTATTGAATTAAAATCACATACATCGGTATGAATAAGATCAAGTGGTTCAGAGTTTCTTTCAATACTATGAAAAGATGATCTAGTTAGTTTTGCCTCAACACAAGTATCACACTTATGTTTGTTATCAATTTTAAAATTTGGAATGTGGTTCATGTTAATTAATTTCCGTAATGAATTAAAATTAACATGTCCTAATCTACCATGCCATAGATTAGAGTACTCAACAATATAAGCAGAAGAACTAGCTTTATTGATATTCTTAGGTTTAACAACCATTACATTGAGCTTAAAGAGCCCATCAGTTACATACCCTTTTCCCACATACATCCCATTTTTAGTTAAAACTACTTTATCAGACTCGAACACCATCCGGAATCCATGCTTGTTCAGAAGTGATCCAGACACAAGATTCTTCCGTATTTCTGGTACATACAGAACGTTGTTCAAAGTCAACTCTTTCCCAGAGGTCATCTTCAGAATCACCTTGCCTTGACCTTCAATCTCAGATGTTGCTGAATTTCCCATGTATAATTTTTCCCCATTACCAGTAGGCTCAAATGAAGAAAACATGCTCTTGTCCGAGCACACATGTCGAGTGGCACCAGTGTCAATCCACCACTCTCTTGGGTTAGAACCCACCAGATTCACCTCAGAAACCACAGCTGAAAGGTTAATGTCTGAAACATCTTGAGTCATGTTTTCCATCACATTAGCCTCTTGATTCTTTTTCTTCTTCGGCAGTCTGCACTCAGAAGACTTGTGACCCATTTTGTCACAATTGAAGCATTTTCCTTGAAATTTGAATTTCTTGGAAACTCCTCCTTGAGGGCCCATTTTTGACCCTTTTTTCTTAAGGTTCTTGTTCTTATGGCCATGTTCAACAACATTTACTTTGGCCTCATGAGTTATTCCCCTCTTGTCAGATACTCTGTAATCTTCCTCAATTCTAAGCTTAAGAACCAAGTCTTCAATGCTCATTTCTTTTCGCTTATGCTTTAGATAATTCTTGAAATCTTTCCAACCAGGTGGTAGTTTTTCAATTATCGAGGCTACTTGGAATGTTTCACTTAAAACCATCCCCTCAGCATGAATTTCTGCTAGAATAATTTGCAATTCTTGTACTTGACTTAACACAGTTTTGGAATCAATCATCTTAAAATCTAGGAAACGGCCTACGACAAATTTCTTAGTACCGGCATCCTCAGTTTTATATTTTCGGTCTAAAGATTCCCAAAGCCCTTTTGCTGTTTTCATTCCGGCGTACACACTGTACAAGGAATCACTCAGCCCATTCAGCACATAATTCCTACATAAGAATTCAGAATGTTTCCAAGCATCAATGGCACTGATCACTTGGATATCAATCTCACCCTCCACGGGTTCAGGAGCATCTTCCTTTAGAAACCTCGCAAGGTTCAAAGTGGTCAAGTAGAAAAACATTTTCTGTTGCCACCGTTTAAAATTCTGTCCACTGAATTTTTCAGGTTTTTCTGCAGCAGTATTGACATGGCTCACATGTCCAACAGGTTGTCTAGCCACAGAGGCTGCAACACCTTGGCCAGCCACAGCGGCTGCCATATTAAGCCCAGAGGCTGAAGCAAGTTGGCCAGCCGAAGAGGCTGCCACTGCACTTTGGCCAGCCACGGGGGCTGCCACAATATTCTGGCCAGCCGAAGAGGCTGCCATATTCGGATCTACTGTGTTTGGACTGTTTTCCATATCCACAGAGTCGAATTTGTTTTAAGACTATTACAAATAATTTGTTTGGTTACTGTGTTCTTACAAATGATTTTGAACAACAGTAACAGCAGTAAATATAACACGGTTGTTACAATAATGACAACAATACAAGAGTAATATAAAATGACAGGACAACAGCAGGCAGTGAGAACAGATCAGGAACGAAGGTAGTGCAAAGAATTCCGAGGCTTGTTGATGCGGCGGCAACAATCTCCTTAAAACAAATTCGTCCCCTACCGAAATGGTGCAGTAGAACGTGAGACGTTTGTTTCCCAGGATGCAACGGAAATAAGCGACAATGGGCACCACCAGAATCGGCTTCAAACGAACCAAGATGTATTCGAACTCTTTCTCTAGAGAAACAGCAAAGCAATTTTTTTCTAGCTTCTCACTTATAAAAAAACGTAAAACAATTCACTACTTAAAACAAAATAAACACACCAATTAAAAACACATTAGTGGGAGACCTTTCATTTGAAGTAACCACTAAATTAATTAATAGAGTTAATTTGAGTGTTATGGAACTTCAAAAGGCTTGGAAAAAATGAAGAGGCTTGCAAAAATTGGCTGGGCCGAGCCCGCACAATTTGGTCCGGCATTCGTGTACGCATGGCGCACACGAGCCAAGCTTGTTCGGATTTTGATTTGCAGCACCCCACCCCGCCCCCCCCCCCCCCCCCGCGCACGTAGAGAAAGCCTCTATCCTTACAACTCTTACCCATCTACATATGAGCAATCATATATAAGCATAATATTCTCTATAGCTTTCCCATATGGGACAAGCTTACTTTTCTTTATTTTCCAACACCAATGGGTGAACTTTGAGTAACAATTTCTCATTCACCCAAGCACCATTTTAAGCATATGAATATACCATTTCGAAGTACTCACGGAGGAGTATCCGAATCATTCAATAACAACCACTAACACGAAGTGGACCATGCTTAAAATTGAGCCTCAAAATGCTTATGCATAAGCATTTTTCCAACACTTCGATACTATAATATACAACATGTAATCAGAGAGAAGCTTGCTGAATTCTCGAGCATTGCAGGTCTTTACATCTACACTTTCTTGTGTTGTGTAGTAAAGGAGTTCGGTAGCAATGTGCCATAATAGAATTGCTTCATCATAGGCAACATTCGCGATATCATAGCTAGGTACTTCAACACGGACATCTTTACTATTCCATTGTTCCAGAATCCAATCGCCTTTCGCTGAACATAATTTCTTTAATTCCTCTGGCATTGCTGCCGTCTCAGATTTTCTTTTAATTTCATTAAATATGAACTCCCACAATTCTTTTGTTAACGGTTCATGGGATAGAGATGCTTTGATCCTCATCTCATCCGCAATATCAGTTAGGCCTAGCAGAGCAGCGACAGAGCCCAAAAGACCAATTATTTTCTGAAAGATTTTATCAATGCCCAAATAATGAATGACACTTTCGCAGGTACGATGCAAACAAGTCTTGACTTTGTGTACTTTGGTTGGATGTGCCTTGAGCCAATATCTCATCAAGCTGTGTCCGGAAACAGAACCAGACCATCTGCGAAACAAGAAAGGTGTTTCCAAAACCTGATGCTTGATTCCGCGGTGTGAATGCTGCACATGACATTCTCGCCACAGTGGGTTCTTGAGAACGAGACACCAGCGGAGAGCTGCAGCTATTCGGCTTTTGATCTTCCCAAGTCTTGACTCATGGTTTCCATCCCTCAGAGCAATAAACGTCTGATCTGAGAAAACAAGCATGACGAAAGCTACAATATCAAGGGCCATGGCACCCAAGAACAAGATGTACGTAACTCCAACATCAAAATCATTGAAACCATGCTTCTCCACATGGAAATGGAAAATTGAAAGGGCTATCACAACTGAACAGAAACATATGAACCGCAAAATAATTCCCATTTTAGAATGTGTCACCTGGATCTTGGTATGGAAAACTTCATAAACGAAGTTGAGTTCAACCTCAATTATTCTCAGGGCATCTTCTGAACTAAACTTTGTAAATGAAGCTCGTTTACTGTGAAGCTCTTGGAAGGTGTAGTTGAGATCGACAATTAGACCCTTGAAAAGATTGAAGTATTGATAAGCATTGTGCATCACCTCCAGGTAATCTAATCTATTCTCATCATTACCTGATTGAACAGCTGGTAACAGTAACACCGATCTCCCTGTTCGAATATTGACCTGCTCATTAGAGTCCTGATTCTCCATGAGCTTTGCGTAATTTGGGCCGGGGTTAGGTTTTTTAAGCATCGAGTTTCGTAATTTCTCCAAGCTTGCAAGATACAAAGCACGAGTCCTCTCAAAATACTTGATAATACTAGCAACAAACATGAGCATCGTTGGGAACAAAAGCTTAGTTCCGGGAATTGAAAGGATGAAGATATAAACAGCGGCAACAGTCTGGAATATGAGTCCAAGCAAGTGCCGGAGCCAGAGTTCGTTATCTTCAAGAGCAAATGCAGTTATAGTGTCTGGACCACCGAGGTGTAACAGCAGAAATGGAGCCCAAAATGCTACAAGTTCATTGTTATTCTTCTTATTCCCATCAGCCTGCTGGTTTGTAGGAATATTGCTTGCGTTTTGTGCGATGAGCCCGATGCCAAAATTAGCAGCCCAGTCTGCGAGCAAGTAAGCTGACCAAATGAGAAAAATGATCAGTTTGTTTCCGGTGCCCTTTCGGAGGGGAGCCATCAGAATTAAGATGGTTTGTAATGAAAGACTCAACAAGATTACTCCTGGTATGTTCCATTCATCCCATCTTTTCTTGATGCTTTCAACGATTAGATTAAACATTTTCCCACCTTTTTCACTTGCCCAGAAAATAAATTTTTTTTTTTAAGAGTAGAAACAAAACAATTAATTGATGGACTTTAGCATCTTGTAAATAGTTGCAAGTAAGAACTTGAGAGGAATTTTTTTGACTTGTTAGTGAGGGTACTTCACTGTTACTTGTTTGTAGAATCCTGCTTTTTTCTTTTTCAAATATGGATTCAGTAACAATCAAAGAATAATGACACACCAGAAAGTTTTTCAAATATGGACTCAAATATCTTATATAATATAACTATTATTTTTTATTTTTGCACGGCAGATCCACTTAGTGGTGTCCACCTAACAGACCGATAATCATATATTCTCTCATTCGCCCTTATCATTAACACAACTCGAAATATGTTATCTTAATATATATTATATCCATTCCCAAAAAAGTTGTGGGAATGTGCAATTAGACACTTTCTATAATCTTAGTTTCATTTTCTCAGAATATTTTTGCAGGAATAAATGTATAAAACAATAAAAAATAGTAAGTAGTTATGCATCTATTTATGCTCTGGGAATTATTTCATTTGTTAATGAATGGTCTTCTTAATAAAGAAACATTTATCAGAATAAGAGAAATTTTTTCTTTATATTAAATAACGCAGCTTTAATCGATCATTTTAATACCAAAAGTATAAAATATAACTCTTAATAATTTTCTTTTGATGTGATTCCCTGAAGGAATTTGGATCAATTGCTGTTAATTAAAGGATGATAAGGTATCATCCTTCAATTAATTTCATGTAATTTTCTTTATATATACGTTCCACTATTGTGTTTGATGCAAAAACATTCTAGGATTTGTTTTCCACCTGGTGATTGATTCTGTTGGGAAAAGAAAAAATGTTACCCTGAAGCGAAATCGCCCTAGAACGAAGAATGAAGGACGAAGGTAAGAAGGGCGATGAAAGGAAGAGCGATCAGAGCGATCACTAGATTAGAGCGAAAAGAACCCAGGACGACCGAAGCATTAGAACGAAAACACGTAATGCAGTTGATCCCACGACTACAGCAGTTAAGCAATTTTCCCTGCACGATCAACCAGTGAGACGCACAGCTCAACGGTTGAAGACACTATCCAGCAGCGGCAGGGAGATACTGGAACTGCCCAAGCAATTTACAAGCTTCTCTATAAAAGCTCACTCGTACAGAGAGAGAAAAAAGGACCCCGATCAAATGAAGACTCAAACGAGTATTTTTTTTATCTTTTAGTTTTTTATAACTTTTAGGACTGTAATTTGTGTGCTTGCGCCCCTTGGAGGCTTATTCACTTAATCGAACACCTCTTGCTGGGACTTTGTCTCAAGAGGTTTGAACCTTACACGTTTCTCTTTCTTCTTCGCGCACAAAAATCGCACAAACAGTTTTTGGCGACCACAGTGGGAGAATTGGTGTAAGAAGTGGAAATGCCTCCGAAAAGAAACACTCAAACTGGCCCAGATACGGAGGAAGGAGGACTGGAGCAAACCAACCAGCCCCACGTTCCAGCCGTGGTGGGTCATTTCGAGGGTCTGGCAGAAGCTAGTCGATACGAACCGATGCGAGAAATCAGCCCTAATGCAGTTCGTGCATTGTTCAGTGAATTCACACATGATGTTGTTGAACATGTTAGGCTGCAAAACACTCATGTCATAGATAAATTTATCTCGACTAGCAATTCATATTATGAAAATATGGCCAAACACTTGAGCTCGTTGAACGAATTAATTGCCAAATGTGTAAATGGGGGGACAGCCCCGCCGTGGACTACGCCTTCCCCTGCACCAAGCAGTCAAGAGGCTGGTCCGAGTAATGTTCCCCCACAAGGAATCACGATCCCTACAACTTTCAAGGGAGGAACAAGTTTTGGGGACAATGGCCCATATTTAGGGCCAAATCTACATCAGGGGCCAAATATGGCACAACCAGGTTTCTCAGGGACAAAATCATGATTATGTCCCACTTGTGAGAGGACCACAACCACCCCCCACAGCGATTCTGGTTAACAGGTGACCGACATCCTCCAAAATCAATTCCGTCTGGGAGTACGGCCAATTCGGCCAAGGTACCGGAAGCCATATCCTTATTGGATCAACGTGGCGTATCTGTGGCCTAGAAACTACAAAATGGCATATTTTTCCCTATTTACGGGGTCTGGGGAAGTTTCTACCATGGAACACATAGGGCGATTTACCCTTCAGTTTGGAGAGGTCACGGATTTCCATAAGTTAAGGTTATTTCACGGCTCACTGTCAGAAGTAGCATCTCCTGGTACGTCAGTCTGCCGGCCAACTCAGTAGAAAATTGGAAACAAATGGAACAGTTGTTCCATGCGTAATTGTACAAGGCCGGATCCGAAGTGGCTTTGGCCGACCTGGCAAACCTAAGACAGTAACCAGGATAGTGGGCTGAAACATTCTTACAAAGGTTTAAAGTAGCTCGAGGCCGATGTTACGTGCATTTGCCAGAAAAAGAGTTCGTGAGAATCGCTCAAAGTTGCCTCAATTTCGACTTGAAAAAGAAATTTCAAGATCGTGAATTTTGAGACCTCGCCAAGCTCATCACCAGCGCGGTGCGTTATGAACGATTACTAAGGGGAAGAGCAAATGAAAAATTCTAGCAAATGGACGTATTACAGGAGCATCGATTATGAAGTAGGCGAAATGGACGTCGAAAAGGCCGACTTATGTTTGGCAAAATTGGTTAAAGGAAAGCCGTACGTTTATAAAACGTGGGCCTAACCCCAAGCCAAAGAAAATAACGATAAAAATGGGAGAAACTTTTCTTTTGATACCACAAAAGTCGACGCCATATTCGATCAGTTGTACAAAGAAAAACAGATCAGTTTGAGCGACCGCCATACGTTGCCAAGCGCCGAGCAAATCGGCAGCAAAAAATATTGTAAATGGCATAATACATGATCTCATTCAACTAATACATGTCTTGTTTTTCGGAATGTTTTGCAGGATGCTATAGAATCTGGACGAATAACGTTCGGAAAAAAGATGGCTGTGGACGACAACCCGTTTCCCAAGCCAGTGGAATTAAACATGATCAACTCGGATCTTACCGATTTGCCAAGATTCAAGTTGGTCCCAGATGAAGAACAAAATGGTTATCGTCCAAGCGCTCTGGAAAGGATTAAAGCACCCAAAAAACAGAAGGATCAACAAAACCTTTGTGTACGGTGCAGGAACAGTATAGAGTGGATAAGGGAGTTGGAAGACACTTGTGAAAGGCCCATAAAGAAAGAGCCAGTAACATGGCAGCCACAGACCTTTGCACCAAGGTTTTATGGCGAAAATTCAAACTTCGTACAAAATGAGAGGACGTTTAGGCTGAAAATTCATCGGCCCAATATATGGCATTCGTATTGAAGGCCGTATTCGGGGCAACGCCCAGGCAGGAACTATCCTCCCGTGGACGAAATGACGAGGACGCAATTAAGGAGACACTTGAGAAATTATGGCCGTATGATGCACCAACAAGGTGGGGTGAGGACCACATGTTGTAGTCCTCATATCACGGAGAAACCGGAGGTAAATAACAAGGAGAATGACGGTAAAGAAAGGAAAATAACGAGCTGCGAAGAACGCACCAAGTTTGACAGAAGAAAACGGGATGAAACAGACGACGAAGAGCCCCCTATTGTCATTCAGTCCGGCAGCATGCCACCGGTTGTGGCCAACCATTACTTGTTGTCCAGAGAATTCAAGAGGGACAACAGTGGGGAAGCTGGAACAAGCGAAGATGTCTATGAGGGTGATGAGGCAGAATTTGCAGCGCTCTCGATAACGGATAGGGAGGCTTCAGATAAGGAAATGACCGACGTAGAAGGAGAAATAGACATCAGGACCGAAGCCCGAAAAAGGGGGATATCACAGAATCGGCTTCTCAAAGAATTGTACGAGGCCGGAAACCCTGCAGTCGGAACGTTAGGAGAGGACTTGGGACGATCTCCATACCTCATCCTATATGGGACGCCCAAAATAAGTCAGACAATCACCAGGGCAGAAAAGCGAAGATTGGCCGTCAATAATGTCTCGCACAATGCACCAGTCACGTTACCACCTTCTGGATGGGATACGGGAGGAGAAATACCTCGGGCCAGCGACGAGAGTGAGAAGATAGGCCTATCAGGGAAGGTCATATTCCCAAAGCCACCACCACAAATGAAAAAACACATGCGGTCGTTGTATGTAAAAGCGAAGGCTAATGGGATACCTGTCACCAAGGTGTTGATCGATAATGGGGCAGCCATTAATGCAATTCCGGTAAGGATGCTAGGACGTTTAGCAAAGTTAGAGGAGGACCTCATCCCTACGGAAGTGGTGCTAACGAGTTTCAATGGAGGAGCGAAAATGGCCAAATGGGTCGTCCAACTAGACTTGCAAGTGGGGAGTACTACAAAAACAGTAGTATTCTTTGTTATAGACGGGCCGACAACATATAACATGCTCCTAGGATGAGATTGGATACACGGCAGCCGATGTGTTCCTTCATCTCTTCATCAATGCTTAGTTTTCTGGAACCAGAGAGACGAAGTGGAAGTGGTACATGCCGACAATAAGCCTTTCGCTGCAGAGACAAATTCAGCCGAATACTTCATGTACGAAGGAAATTACGGGCCGACCAGAGTCCTGACTAAAGGGGAAAGTTCGACTATTGTGGCTCAAAATGACGAGCCATACCCCGCGGGTCTGCTAAATGATTTGTTCGCGCAAACAAGGCCAATCACAGTGGTATTTGAAGAGCCAACGCGCAGCAATTTGAATGAAGTACAGACAGAGTAAGGAACAAGCCGCCCTTGCGGCCACTAAGGCCAATCTAATGGCCTATGTAACGGAACGAGGAAGTGAGGCCGAAGCTCAGGCCGCGATCTCGGCCTTGAGGGATAAACTATTAGCACACCAGACAAAAGACAGGATAAGAGAGGCATGTGGGGTAGATTGTTTGCTGGAAGGAAGTCACAAGAGCGAGCGGAAGGACGAAGAATACGCTCTGAACGGACAGCATAAGGCGAGCATGTCAAGGGCATATGATGTATTGGACGAATTAAACCTGGGAAGCGAGGACAATAGACGCATCACTTATATCAGCAAGGAACTAGAGGCCCAGGTACGTGAAAATCTGATCCATTTATTACAAGAATACAAAGATTGTTTTGCCTGGGACTACAATGAAATGCCTGGTTTAGATATGACGTTAGTAGAGCATAGTTTTCCAATCATGCCGAGCCAGAGACCACATAGACAGCCTCCACGAAGGTTTGCACCCAATGTCATGTCCGATATTAAGAAAGAGGTTGAGCGCCTTTTAGAGGTGAAATTTATTAGGACGACCAGTTATGTAGAATGGTTGTCAAATATCGTCCCGGTCATAAAAAAGAATGGAAAAATAAGAATCTGCATAGACTTTAGGAATTTAAACCTAGCAACACCCAAAGATCAATACCACATGCCGACGGTAGATTCCTTGGTAGATTCCACGGCAGGGTATCAAGTATATTCTTTTATGGATGGATATACGGGTTATAATCAGATCTACATCGCCGAAAACGATGTACATAAGACGGCTTTTAGGTGCCCAGGTTCGTTAGGGTGTTATGAGTGGGTAGTAATGTCGTTCGGCCTAAAAAATGCTGGGGCCACTAACCTGCGGGCCATGAATTTAATCTTTCATGACATGATCGGCCAATTTTTAGAGGTCTATGTGGACGATATAGTGGCTAAATCTGTAACCATGGAAGAACATTTTAGCCAATTGGCAATGGCTTTTGAGCGAATGAGAAAATTTAAACTAAAGTTAAACCCTGCCAAATGTGCTTTCGGGGTGTGTGCAGGAAACTTCCTAGGATTTCTAGTATACCAAAGGGGGATTGAGATCGACACTAATAAATCTCGGGCAATCACTGAAGCTAAACCTCCCCGAAAAAGAAAGAGTTGTAGAGATTTTTAGGGCAAATTAATTTCTTGAGACGATTTATCTCTAATTGTGCAGGAAAAACTAAAGTGTTCTCCTCCTTGTTGAGGCTAAAGGACAAGGACGAATTCGTCTGGACCGAAGAACATCAAAAGGCTTTTGACAGCCTAAAGAAATATTTGTCACAGCCGCCGGTGATGGTACCCCTTGTGCCAGGACGGCCAATGAAGTTGTACATATCGGCTGAAGAACAGTCTATAGTTGGGATGATCGAGCAAAACGACGACACGAACATCGAAAGAGCCATTTATTATATTAGCAGACAATTGCTAAATTATGAATGTAATTATTCTCCAATGGAGAAATTATGCTTGGCTTTGTATTTTACATGTACTAAACTATGAGCCTATCTTAGGCCGAATATAGTGTACTTAATCACTAAAGTTAATATAATAAAATACATGTTTTCTCGTCCTATCTTGCATCAAAGAGTTGGTTTATGGTCTTTATCACTATCAGAATTCGATATACGACATGAGCCCCAAAAGGCTGTAAAAAACAAGCCTTGGCAGATTTCTTAGCTGACCATCCATGTTTGAGTACCGTTAGAGAAATAGAAATGGATTTAGACGAATGCAGTCTGAAACCATGGATGATGTATTTTGATGGGTCCAGTACAATAAAAGAAGTCGGGATGGGGATATTCTTAGTCAGCCCATTAGGTGAATCGGTCTATTTCTTAATCAGGTTAAATGAATATTGCACTAACAACCAGGCCGAATACGAAGCCTTGATATTTGGCTTGGAAACACTCCTCAATATGGGGGTAACACACGTGTCTATTAAAGGGGACTCACAATTAATTATCCAATAGGTAACATGAACCTTCAAATGCCAAAGCCCATCAGTCATGGCGCTATTGGATGTGGCTAAAGAATTGGTAGGTCAATTTGACCATGCGGAATTGGAACACGTTCCGAGGGCGAAGAACGAAATGGCCAACAATTTGGCCCAAGCAGCTTCTGGGTACAAGCAAGCAAACATAGATGGTATATATAGCAGCGATGAGGTGAAGCCGGCCCTGATACGACGAAAGTATGGGACAAATGTCATGGCCTTTGAAATTGAAAAGGAGGACGATTGGAGGAGAGAGATCAAAGAATTTCTAAAACAGCCCGAAGGTGGGAAAGATCGAAGGCTAAAGCTCAAGGCCTTCAATTATGTGGTATCAAGAGATGTGTTGTATAAAAAATGCCAAGACGGCCTGTTGTTGAAATGTGTAGGGCCATCGGAGTCCAAAACTATCATGGCCGAGATACATAAAGGTGTTTGTGGGGCTCACCAGGCCGGAATAAAGATGAGAAGGCTGATTATACGGAGCGGCTATTATTGGCCAAAGATGGGAGAATCATGCATCTCATATGCCAAATGATGTATTGTTGTCAGAAGCATGGGCCCATTCAGAGGGCACCAGCAACTGAAATGATCCCCGTCATTAAACCATAGCCATTCATAGGATGGGTGATAGATTTGATAGGGAAAATATATCCTGCATCGAGCAAAAGGTATACTTTCAATATCGTTGCTACCGACTTTTTTACCAAATTGGTGGAAACTATTCCGGTAGTGGAAATTTCCCAAGAACAGATCATTAAGTTCATAAAAGAGCATATCATTCACCGATTCGGTATACCGCAAATAATAATGGTAGATCATGGCAATTCGTTAAATGGTGAGAAGGTAAAAAGCTTTTTGGCCGAATACGGGATCCGGTTGGTAAACATCACTCCGTATTACCCTCAGTCAAACGGTCAGGCAGAATCGTCCAATAAAACCCTCAAGGGGTTGATTAGGAAGATGGTGACAGACAACGCTAGGCGATGGGATGAATGTTTGAGTCAGGCTCTATGGGCCTATGGGACGTCACCACGAACAAGTACTTCGATCACGCCATTTCAGTTAGTATATGGTCAAGAGGTCGTACTACCGGTAGAAATGGATATTAAATCCATTAGGGTGATGTTGCAAAAGGAGTTGACAGAGGAAGACTACAACGAAGCAATGATCCTGAATTTGCTGGATTTGGACGATGTTAAATGTGATGTGCTGAATCGTTTAGAAGCACAAAAGAGAAAAATAGCCAAGGAGTACAATCTCAGAATCGTGGCTAAATCGTTCGGAAAAGGCGAGTTAGTATGGAAAACTATATTGCCAATTGGTGCTAAAGACCCGGCATATGGCAAATGGTCGCCTAATTGGGAAGGCCCATTCGAGGTAAAATATGTGTTACCGAGCGGGGCCTATCATTTAAAAGATCTAAACGGAAGGGTACATGCTAGGGCGATAAATGGCAAATACTTGAAAAATATGTGCCCTCACTTTGGGAGCTTGAAAATGTAATGTCTTTATGACCGGCGTAAACACACACGTATAACGCAAGCGCACGTATCGTTCAAGTAGTATAAAAATATCGATCCCACGAGGACTTAATATCAAAACTATTAATTTTATGAGGTCAAATGATTACTAGTATCTAACAGGTTGATTGATTGATTTGAAATGATGACGATTCTAAATTTAAAAGCAAGTAAATAAAATTGTCGAAAATAGGTTTTAAGAAAATTCAATATTAAAAACTATCTAGGGTTGTGATTTCTTCCAATATCATTTTAAAGATGAAGTGGTTATCTTAAAAGTCATCACAACCCCAGATAACTAATTTAGTTACAACACATAACTAGGGCTAGTAAAAACTTGAAAATAAAAGACATAAAGTAAAAATGCGGTAAAGTAAATACTGAAAAGTGAATTACAATAAAATAAAATGCTAAGGTAAAATGAATTAATTTTAATACTACTAATTTAGATATCTCCCATAAAATAATATATAAACTTGTGATTCTTTTTCCAACCAGCCATATAGGCGGTAACCTGATTAAGTCAAATTAAGTCCAACCAGCCAAAAAGGCGGAACCAAAATTAAATTACCAACCGACCAATCTGGCGGTATCCTTTATTAGTCAGGTTTAAACCAGATTAAAATGAATTACCAACCGACCAATCTGACGGTATCCTTTTTAAGTCAATATTTTAAATAGTGAATATATTATTTTTAAGGGAGATTAATTTAAATAGTAACAGTAAAAGAATTACCTTTCACCCTAGCTGGAGAAGTTACCTCCTCATGGTAAATAGTAAAAACTGTAAAAAGTAAAAAATAAGTAAATTAGTATTATTACAAAACGTAATTAAAATTAATTACAAAACTAAAAAACTAAAAAACTAAAAATTAAAATAAAGTAGAGAGAGAAACTCTCTCTTTAGATAGAATATAAGAGAGAGAGTGGTACAATGAATTCTGAAATCTCGAGCTCAATTTATAGGCCTCGGTAGGCTTCCCGCGTCGCGACGCCAGGGCCTTCAACGTCGCTACGCCAGCTTTTGTCGATGTGGCACGCTCTGGTTCGCCGGTTTGAAGATTCTGGATAAGCTGATAAGGTGACACGTGGCGAGGTGGTTGGGCTTCAATTATTGTGACACGTGGCGACTTCTGATTGGTCGATGAGATTCTTATCCGCCACGTGTCAGATAAGGATTAGATACTCAATGATTGACGCTGACGTGGCGCTGACGTGGCGGTGACTTGGCGGCGACACGTGGGAAAGAGACTGTCGGCACTGTAGGATTGCGACACGTGGCACTTCATGATTCGCTGATTATGACGTGGCGGTGAGGTGGCAGTTTGACTTGGTCAACCTGGTGATGTGGCTGATGACTCGGCAATGACGTGGAGTGACACGTGGCACACGTGGCGATGATGACTGTCGGCACCGTAGGATGCTGACATGTGGCACGACGCATGTTAGCAGATCGACTGTGATGGTGACACGTGGCACGGCGCACGTTAGCAAAGTTAAACTTTTCTCAGATTTTGATTTGTGGACCCGGCGCACGTTAGCACTGTTCGGTGCATTTTAGGCGTCGCGACGCTGAAGGTCTTGGCGTCGCGACGCGGACAATTTACTGAATTGCCATTTTCGTCCAATTTTCACTGTTTTGGCCCAAATCACCTCCAGAATGTCCTGAAACTTTATTTATCTACAAAATAACACAAAACACATCAAAATATTCATAATACTCAAGAAACTATACAAAATATAATGTTAAATGAGTGGGAAATAGTGATAGATTTACCACTCATCACACCCCCAAACCTAACATTTTGCTAGTCCTCGAGCAAAACACAGAATAAAATAACATAATAAAATAAAATTTAACTAAGCCACTTTCGTAGGGATCACGATTGCATTTAGCGTATGCAACAAGCCTTTAAACCCCTAGGTGTCCCTAGTGGACAAGTTGTAGTCTCGTGAGGGTTTACAGCAATGCTACCCACAAACATTTTATAAAAGTAAAAAGGTAGTGAAACTAATGCACACAAAAGCAAAAAGACAAGCGAAAATAGAATAAAGATGTTAGTGACTAATCATGTGAAACTTCTATTCCAAGTTACTAGTTGTTTTGTTTTATTCTAAATTACTGAATAAGTAAATTCTCCGATTATTTTTACCATTCTTCATATACACATCCAACAAGATATTAATCAACTCATTTTTGCCCACAACAGTCATAAGTGCAGTTGATAAGAGAGTAATATTTTTGTCCTAAAGTTCTATCAGATTTCACACCTTTTGGTAGCAATGGAATAATTTTTCTGATTTTTCTGATTTTTTCTTTGATTTTTTTTTATTTATATACAATACCTTCCGTCTATGTAGCGAGTGTTGGGTCGGTGACTCCTAAACCAGTTGGCTTTAGGGCACCAGGTGTTAAGACACCCATACGGACTTAATTACTCAGACTTCAGATATATATATTTTTTGCAGTATCTTCGATCCATGTAACGAGCTTTGGGCCAGTGACTCCCAAACCAGTTGGCTTTAGGGCACTAGGTGTTAAAACAACCTTACAGACTTAATAACTCGGATATCAGACGTTTTTTTTTTTTTACTCCATTGCCTTTTGAGATGTTTCCTCCAATTAAACTAGAGCACTGAATATTACAAACTTTTCAATTTTAAGCTCATGTCCGTATGTTACTATATATGTTGATAATATCTGTCAACTGAGCATATGAAGATCCATTTTAGTCCGTTTTAAGGAGAATTCACAAATTAAATAATTTAAAAGGAAATAAACAACAATTAACTTATTTCGAAAATAGGCTTGAGATACGTCTCAGGAGTGGAAACTCCTTACTCAGCTATCTCTTACCAATTTCACTTTTTTTTAGTCAAAATAAAAACACAAAATATTTTTGTAATTTTTTATTTTCAATTTTTTTTGTATTTTTCGAAAAAAATTTGGACTAAAAATAAAAACAACATACAAACTAAAAACAAGGTACTAATCAACTAATTTCCTCCCCCAAACCTAAATGAGACATTGTCCCCAATGTCTTAAACAGTAAAAGGAGAGTTAAGAAGGTCGTACCTGGTTAGCTGAAATCTACAGGAAATTAAAGGTTAAGATCCAGATTAACACGACGCCTCTTACCACGATCATCCTCAGACCAATTTATCTTTGAAAGGATAGGGCAACTTGTGGTTCATATGCTATGAGTTGGTCTATTAGATCCGGAGCAGTTCTGGCAGTAAAGATGAGTTCTTTCAAAGGTTTTGACACGAACCCATTTCTCCGAACATCATCAAGAAACACACAAAGAAAATCATAAAATCCATCAACGTTGAGCAGTCCAATTGGTTTCTGGTGTATGTTCAGGTTCGCCCAAGATAGTACTATAAAAATTTCCACCAATGTGCCCAAGCCACTTGGCAAAGCGATAAAAGCATCAGCACGGTTAATCATTTCTACCAGTCGTTCAGACATACCTGGCACGATCAGTTCCTCTATGTTTGATGATCCAATAAGATTTGCCTCTGCCAAGGGTTTTGGGATGATTCCCAAAACGTGACTGACTCTTTCCTGTACAGCCTTTGAAACGATCCCCATAAGTCCAAGATTTCTTCCGCCATATATTAAGTGCATATTCCTTGCAACTAAGACTCGACCCAATTCATGTGTTGCTTCTATGTATTGTGGTTTAGTACCAACACTACTACCGCAAAACACACAGATGTTTTCAACTCGTCTTCTTGAAGTGACTTCCATTTTTTATGTATTTCTTTCTCAACTCTGGATGCCTTCAAAAGTGAAATGACGGGCTGAATTTATAGTACCTGAAAAGGGTGAGTAAAAATAGCACAAGTATCTTCCAGAGGACGATTAGTAGCGAAATAATATCGTGATAGTTGTACGGGCCAAATTTGGACCCAAAGGTAAAATCGTCTTTCACCTTAAACCCAGCAATATACAAGGCCCGAAAGTAAAGACCAGGCCCAAAGAATTATGTATTATTGGATTACAATTGAGCCATAAGCTTAATGACAAAACCTCTTAATTATATCAACCATTTTTCCCCACTTTGTCTAACACAAGGCATATTCTCACATGCTCAAACTTTTATCAAATGTCTGGGCACGTTGTGGGACTTATGCCAGCTGCCAAAGACGATCCTTTTCATCTATAAATAGCAACGCAATTCAAGAAACAAGGAGAGGAAGCGGGACTTCTTTCTTATAAGTCTTTGCTCTATGACACTAACTCTCTCAGAGTACTCCATCGCCTTATACACTTTTCACCGCCCTCACGGCTACCAAAAGAGTCTAAGGTAACATCAAACCTTGCTTTCACATTTTACATATTTACTGCTCATTTCATACTGTTGACTTGAGCGTCGGAGTGCCCCCGGCACCCACCACACCGGTGGGCAGTCTGCTCCCGCTCATTCTACCTTTGTCTTGCAGGATCGCTAATGCTCCCAACCTACAAATTCTGATTGTGGACCTCGGCCGAATTCCAGCGTCCACAATTTGGCGCCCACCGTGGGGCCTTAACGATTCATAGCAAGCAGAGACCACTCAGTCTACAATCCTTAAAAATAAACATCAGATCTTGTGGTGGCATAATCAGCCACTCTATAAAACAGTTACAATCAATGGAAGATGAAAATCGATCCATGTAAAACTCCAGTACTAATCTCCAATAGTATCTGGAACATTCATTCTTCAGCCATTCAAAGGCATGAGGCTACCAGTCATTTCAACTATCTTATCAATCCAATCTCTTAGGAGCATTCAAGAATATGGCAAGTGAAAATCTACCATCAAACGACCATCCATTTAATCACCAAAGAATCCATCATATTTCTCCAATCACGACAAGTCACATCTTCAATATGAAAGGAAATATTGGAGTAATCCTCCCCAGTCTACCTGGGGACAAACTATCAATAAGGAAAAACTGAATCGGGATAACATCAACACTATTTCCCTATAAAGCATAAGCTCAATACGATGTGGGTGAATTGTCTCTACCTCAAGACAACGTGGGAAAATTATCATTGATGGAATGTCGTCCATTCCAACCGACGTGAAAGATGACACGAGTGGATAGTTATCTTCTTCAGACGACAGAGATGAATTTTAATCTTCTTCATACGACACGAAAATTGGCCATACTCTCATGGACCTTCATTAGGTTCATTCAACTATAGACTCCTGACAACCTCCATCAGTTTGGATGAAGTGTAGATTCCTATATACCTTCATCAAGAATAATGGGGTGGAAACCTTTTGGGACCTTCGTCTAGTCCAGTCGACCGTATACTCTCATATGCATCATTTTTTTTTTCACATGGACGAAAATTGTGTCTATGTCAGGGACAAATACCACGTCAAAAAAAAATTGAGGAGCCGAAGCCCGTACTTCAACTTACATCAATTTCCAACAAAAACATACTACCACACGCTAAGTGCATACTACATCATTCAAAGGCCCACCCTATTCACGACTAAAAAGCCAAACGCCAAAGCTTTTCACATGACCCACGTGAAACGACTACAAAGAACAAGATAATATGTTAGGAGAGGGACCATTTGCCAGGCTACCCACGTTAAAAGAAAACAAGTGCAAAACTTTTTCTTAAACAACCCATGTGAGAGAAGGAATCCAACTACCATTTATCTTAAGACAAAAAAAACAAACGAATTAAGATAAAAAAATAGTCCATAACACCGGCCCACTCAATCTTAGAATCGAATTCACCAACTCGCAACCCACTCAATGTAAGTGACCATGCCAATACCCAACCCAAACAAAGCCTAAAAGCCCAAATTAAATTAAAGTCCACACAACCAAAGCAGTTCAACATCTATGAGCAACAATCTACGTGCAAATGAGCTACATTTGGGCCTTATCGAGCCCAACTAACAACCACATCAGCCGAAGCAAGAGCATGCCCAAAGGAACAATGCCACATTAATGCTACCATAAGCCTAAAAGACCTAAACATTCAAACCCAGCATTTTCCAGAACCCTCTACCCAGGGAATTCGTCAAAATAGATCTAAGAAAACACATTTTAAAGCCCAATCGACCAAAACACAAATTCTTAACACACAAGTTTGATACTTATCAACTAAATAATATCCCACATCGAATATTGCAATGAGTGGCTGCCCAAGTATGTGAAGAAATGCGTCCCACATCGTCCAGGAACCAAGACATCAGGCAGAAAATAAAGCAACCAGTCCATGAGCATACTGAAGACAAATCTTGAGTCGATCAGACAATCTATTCAGGATGGTTCCAATACATTTTAGGTATTCAGCATATTAGCTCAGCTCTCATATGTTCTTGATTGTGGTAGGGAAGTCAATATATGAACATTTAAGAGATCGAGCCTGCTTCTCACAACCAGACGAAAATCATTCACCACATGCTTCTTCAAACTACACGATTGAGACACCTTCCTCCAAATGAGCCATTCTACCAATTACTCATCCTAGACAATGAAGCAACGTAACATATAATTGTACTTGTAGTTGTCACATTCTACTACATAGAGAGGACGTACCATTCTATATAACAATAGAAAGAGTAAAGCCTGATATATGCAAAATCTTGGCACTAGCTGAATATGCGCCACTCGACTGGACACAATTAAAGGCTTGTTGCTAAATGGACACTTCACTCGACAAGAAAAAGAAATGAAGGCTTGACACAAGGTGAATGTGCACCATTCAGCATGATACAAATGAAAAGCTTGGCATTAGAAGAATATGCCACACGATAAACACTAATTAGGCCTTAGACGAATGTGCCCCTCTGAAAGACATAAGTAAAGGCTTGACAATAAGAGAATGTGTCACTCGACAAGACAAAAATCAAAGCTAAATTGCATGCTACACCACAAGTACACTGTCCAGATATTAGAATGATGGTTCATACTACATGAAGGCTCATAAAACATGGAAGGATACTCACCCTCGCGAGACAACATAGGTGGAATTTCATCACATGAAAGGTTAGTCATCATCTACATGCTACGTTGATTTAATATTGCCAATTCCAGGCTACATAGAGAATGTTTTATCATGTCTAGTAGTATGAAAAACTCTCTTTTAAGTCCAATCGACCAACCTGAATTAGATTAGGTAGTATGGAAATTTTATGTGACTTTCATCAAAGTTCATTCTATTATAGTATCATTGACCTTAGTCAGGTATTGTATAATTAGTAATGACCTTGGTAGACATCCATCTCTTCCATACTACATATGAAGATACTCATCTCCGCTCTACGTATGGAGATTATCATCAACTCTAGACTACATGGATGGATTTCCATAAACTCTAGAAAGCATTGGAAGAGCCCCTTGAACATTCATCAGGTTCATTCTACCGTAGTCTCCTAACCTTCATCAGGTCAGGTAGTATAAAGATTCACTTGGACTTACATCAAGTTCAATCGACCATAGCTTCTTGGACCTTCGTCAGGTCTAGTAGAGTAGTGATTCTCATAGACATTCATTAAGTCCATTCGACCGTAGTCTCGTAGAATAGAGATGACATTAATAGCTTTCATCAAGTTTATCTATTGTAGTGTCATGGATCTTCTTCAGGTTTAGTATAGTGAGTGATGACCTTGGACCCTTATCACGTTCATTCGACGACTCCATTCGACAGTAGTATCGTAGAAGTATGAAGTGTGATGACCTTGATAGATATTTTTCAAGTTCATTCTGTCATTGTCTCATGGACCTTCATCAAGACTATGATGGTGATGACCTCTTTGGGCTTCCATCAAGTTCATTCCATTGTAGTATCATGGACCTTCTTCAGGTCTACTATAGTGAGTGATGACCTTTGACCTTCATCCGGTCCATTCGACCAACTCCATTCGACAGTAGTCTCGTAGAATAAAGATGACATTGATGGCTTTAATCAAGTTTATCTATTATAGTCTCTTGAACCTTCATCAGGTCCATTCGACAAACTCCATTCGACAGTAGTATTGTAGAAGTGTGATGAGTAATGACCTTGACAGATATTCTTCAAGTTCATTCTACCATAGTCTCATGGACCTTCATCAGGTGTAGAAGAGTGAGTAATGAATTCTTTGGATTTTCATAAAATCCATTCGACAAGTCCAGTCGACAGTAGTCTCGTAGAATGAGAGGTGATGACTTGCATCAAGTTCATTTCATTATAGTATCATGGGCCTTCTTTAGGTCTAGTGAGTAATGACCTCCTTGGACTTCTATCAAGTCCATTCGACCGTAGTCTCGTAGAATAGAGATGACATTAATAGCTTTCATCAAGTTTATTCCATTGTAGTATCATGGACCTTCTTCAGGTCTACTATAGTGAGTGATGAATTTTGACCTTCATCCGGTCCATTCGACCAACTCCATTCGACAGTAGTCTCGTAGAATAAAGATGACATTGATGGCTTTAATCAAGTTTATCTATTATAGTCTCTTGAACCTTCATCAGGTCCATTCGACAGTAGTATTGTAGAAGTGTGATGAGTAATGACCTTGACAGATATTCTTCAAGTTCATTCTACCATAGTCTCATGGACCTTCATCAGGTGTAGAAGAGTGAGTAATGAATTCTTTGGATTTTCATAAAATCCATTCGACAAGTCCAGTCGACAGTAGTCTCGTAGAATGAGAGGTGATGACTTGCATCAAGTTCATTTCATTATAGTATCATGGGCCTTCTTCAGATCTAATATAGTGTAATGACCTCATTGGACTTCCATCAAGTCCAAGCGACATGTCCATTCGACAGTAGTCTCGTGACCTTCATCAGGTCTTGTACTATGAAGATTCACATAGATATTCATTAGGTTCATTCGATTGTGCCTTATGGACCTTCATCAGGTCCATTTGATAGTCCATTCGACAGTAGTATCATGGACCTTCATCAGAACTAGTAGTATGAGAAGGAAAGACTCTCATAGACCTTCTTCAGGTCTAGTAGAGTAAAGATCCTCATTGACTCATATTAGATCATGTAGAATGAAGAATGAAGACCCCTGTGGATCTTCATCATATACGGAATGTGTAGACTCTCATGTACCTTCATCAGGTATAGTGGAATGAGTAAACTTTACTTTGACCTTCATCAGGTCGGGAGGAGTAAACTCCCATATACCCACATTAGGTATAGTGGAGTGTGTAGACTTTCTTGGACCTTCATCGGGTCATGTAAACTCTGATGTATTTTTTCAAGTGTTGTAGAATGAAATCTTCTTAGACTTTCATCAGATCTAGTATCTGTAGACTCCCTTGTACCTTTAACAATATGTATGGTCGTCTTGATACATAAGACAATGAAACATCCTCTATATGGAACATGCCCATTTGACTCATGTAGAGTCAAGTTGAAGACCTGACCTTCATCTGGTCAGACGATATTGTAAATTCCCCTGGTCCTTTGACCCGTAGTATGGGGATTATCCTGACCTTCATCTGGTTCAGTCGACCGGGGACATCCCCCATTGGCTCTTGTAGAGTCAAGTTGAAGACCTGACCTTCATCTGGTCAGACGATATTGTAAATTCCCCTGGTCCTTTGACCCATAGTATGGGGATTATCCTGACCTTCATCTGGTTCAGTCGACCGGGGACATCCCCCATTGGCTCTTGTAGAGTCAAGTTGAAGACCTGACCTTCATCTGGTCAGACGATATTGTAGATTCCCCTGGTTTTTCGACCCGTAGCATGGGGATCATCCTGACCTTCTTCTGGTTCAGTCGACCGTGGACATCCCTCATTGGCTCTTGTAGAGTCAAGTTGAAGACCTGACCTTCATCTGGTCAGACGATATTGTAGATTCCCCTGGTCCTTCGACCCGTAGTATGGGGATTATCCTGACCTTCTTCTGGTTTAGTCGACCGGGGACATCCCTCATTGGCTCATGTAGAGTCAAGTTGAAGACCTGACCTTCATCTGGTCAGACGATATTGTAAATTCCTCTGGTCCTTTGACCAGTAGTATGGAGATTGTCCTGACCTTCATCTGGATCAGTCGACCGGGGACATCCCTCATTGGCTCATGTAGAGTCAAGTTGAAGACCTGACCTTCATCTGGTCAGACGATATTTTAAATTCCCCTGGTCCTTTGACCCGTAGTATGGGGATTATCCTAACCTTCATCTGGTTCAGTCGACCGGGGACATCCCTCATTGGCTCTTGTAGAGTCAAGTTGAAGACCTGGACTTCATCTGGTCAGAATACATTGTAGATTCCTCTGGTCCTTTGACCCATAGTATGAGGATTTTCCTAAACTTTCATCTGGTTCAGTCGACCGGGGACATTCCCCACAGCTAAATGTCAAGCCAAGTTGAAGACTTGGACTACTCTTAGTCCAAAAGACATTGAATTCTCTCTATCGTATGTAACATGAACTATGCACTCTCAACATGTACTTTTACATCTTGTTTCGTTCGACACGTATAAAATACTCTCTAAATCAAGAACTTCTTGACTTAGAGAGTATGGGACAAACTGTACGGGCCAAATTTGGACCCAAGGGTAAAATCGTCTTTCACCTTAAACCCAACAATATACAAGGCCCGAAAGTAAAGACCAGGCCCAAAGAATTCTGTATTATTGGATTACAATTGAGCCATAAGCTTAATGACAAAACCTCTTAATTATATCAACCACTTTTCCCCACTTTGTCTAACACAAGGCATATTCTCACATGCTCAAACTTTTATCAAATGTCTGGGCACGTTGTGGGACTTATGCCAGCTGCCAAAGACGATCATTTTCATCTATAAATAGCAACGCAATTCAAGAAACAAGGAGAGGAAGCGGGACTTCTTTCTTACAAGTCTTTGCTCTCTGACACTAACTCTCTCAGAGTACTCCATCGCCTTATACATTTTTCACCGCCCTCACGGCTACCAAAAGAGTCTAAGGTAACATCAAACATTGCTTTCACATTTTACATATTTACTGCTCATTTCATACTGTTGACTTGAGCGTCGGAGTGCCCCCGGCACCCACCACACCGGTGGGCAGTCTGCTCCCGCTCATTCTACCTTTGTCTTGCAGGATCGCTAATGCCCCCAACCTACAAATTCTGATTGTGGACCTCGGCCGAATTCCAGCGTCCACAATAGTCAAAAAGGTCTGGATCCTGTCGGAGAAAATTAAAAGAAAACAACAAAACAAATCACAATTATTAAGAAAAGACAAAGAGATATAATATTTACAAGAAAAGTAATGGTTTGATTGACGTCTATGCGTCAGGGACAAGCTTCCCATCCAATTTTCTTATAAATTGGCAAACATGGTCTTTTTGAGTCAGATTCCCGAGACTTAACAGTTGTCATTCCTTTTGGAATTGTGTATGTAATTTGCGAATGGCTATATGAACATATCCAATGGGATGCGTCTCAAGAGTCGAAGATATATTATCTAAAGACTCCTTACTCAAGCCATCTCTAATGAATTTAATTTTGTCTTCGCGGTTATCGGACACCATTCCTAAAGAACGACAATGAGTATTACAAAACATGCGAGCACATTTATAACAAACACACATTCTTTTGTCTCTTCTCTTTTTAGCATATGTGCTCTTTCCTAAACCAGTCAGATGTGAAATAAAAGAGTCAGAAGACTCACCTGCCAATCGAACCCGTGCTTCAATTAACCAACGAATGTCAGTAGGAATACCTTTGATCATCAGTAGTCTCATCTGTTCTAAGCGAGCTTTGTAAACTTTCATCAGAGATTTTTGAGGGAGTGAAGGAAATTGCTTGTGAAGATTTGCGAGAGCTTCTTCCATCTTGAAATGACTAAACCTGCAAAAATTAAACACACAAAAAATAAAACACACCAGATCACAATATATACAAAAATTGCATGGGTTGCCTCCCTGCTAGCGCTAAGTTTAGAGTCATCAGCCAGACTTGACTTCTCGAACGTTAAGCTGGATCTGAAAGTGTAACACTTTCTTTTTGTCGCTCAAATGATTCTCCCCAGTAGTGCTTGACACCCTTGTTTTTAACCTTGAAAGTTTTGTTAGCGTCAGGATCATGTATCTCAAAGGCTCTTTTTGGTAAAACTTTGGTGATCACAAATGGACCTGACCACCGTGATTTTGGCTTCCATGGGAAGAATTTCACCCTTGATTTGTTTAACAGTACCTTCTGCCCAGGTTCCAGTTGTATGCGCACTAACTTCTCATCATGTCTTTTCTTGCCCTTTTCTTTGTACAATTTGGCATCCTCAAAAGGCTGATTGTGAAATTCCTCCAATTCGTTGAGCTGGTAGAACTTTTTCTCTTCTGTTGCTTGTAGTGTAAGAATTGGCTTCTTCAGTACAAAAGACATTTTATCTTTAGGCTCCACAGGCAATTGACATGTTTTAAGTTTGTTAGTAGAACTTTGCATTGCATTGGAGTTCTGAATGGTACTGTGTATCACATCGAGTTTGAAACATTCCTCCTTCTTTTCATCATCAGGGAAATTCATGGCCTTGAAAACATTGAATGTTACTTCTTGGTCATGTACCCTCATGGTTAGTTCTTCTTTTTGTACATCAATAATAGTTCGACCTGTAGCCAAGAATGGTCTCCCGAGGATGATTGGCACGTCTGCGTCTTCTTCCATATCAATGACAATAAAATCTGCTGGGAAAATGAATTTGTCAACCTTGACCAGCACATCCTCAACTACGCCTCTTGGAAATATGAGCGTTCTATCAGCAAGTTGTAGTGAGACTGAAGTTGGCATTGTTTCTCCAATCTGTAATTTCCTGAAAATAGAAAAAGGCATCAAGTTAACACTCGCACCTAAATCACACAAAGCCTTACCAAAGTTATATTCTCCTATGACGCAAGGAACAGTGAAACTGCCAGGATCTTTCAACTTCGGGGGAAGTTTCCTCTGAATGATGGCACTGCATTCTTCTGTTAATGCTACTGTCTCGTAATCTCCCAATCTCCGTTTTCGTGAAAGAATATCTTTCATGAATTTGGCATAGGTGGGCATTTGTTCCAACGCTTCTGCAAATGGAATGTTGATATGCAGCTTTTTGAAGATCTCCAGGAACCGAGAAAACTTCTTGTCCAATTTGTTCTTCTGAAGACGTTGAGGAAAAGGTGGAGGTGGAGTGATCTGTTCTTTTTCCTTTGCTTTTTTTTCCTCCATCTGTTGCTTTGTTTCTTTTGGAACTTCCTCAGCAGCTGTTTTGGCTTCAACATCTTTGTTGATTTCAGTACCGCTTTTTAACATGATGGCATGATATTGCTCCTTCCCCATGTTTCTTGGATTTGGCTCTGTGTTGCTAGGAAGGGTACCTGGCGGTCTGTAACTCTGAGCATTTGCCAGTTGTCCTATTTGATTCTTCAGTGCTTTAATAGAAGCAGATTTACTTTGAATTAATGCCGTTTGGGATTGAAACATAGCATCATATCTTGCTGCTTGAGAGTCGTGTTTTGCTTCTATCTTTTTCAAGTGGGTCAACACTTCTGTTATTCCTGATTCATTTGCCTGCTCCTGGCTTATGTTCTGTTGCTGGAATTCAGGTGGTGGATAGTTCTGCTGTTGGCCTGAATTGTTGCTCCATGAAAAATTAGGATGATTCCTCCACCCTGGGTTGTAGGTGTTGGAATAAGGATTGTTCCCCTGTCTGTTGAAATTGTTGACATAATTCACCGTTTCTCCAAGTTGGTTCGACTCTGGTGCTCCTCCATATGGTGAACTTGTGGATCCAATGGTAAGAGTCTCCATGAATTTGCATATCTGATCTAACTTGGCGTTGACTGCTGTATTGGCTCCACTTTCATAAATTCCTGCAATTCTTTGGATCATGCTCCTTTCTGTTGGCCACAAGGAATTGTTGTTGGCCATTTCTTCGATTAGGTCCCAGGCTTGATCTTCTCCTTTTGCCATTAAAGGTCCTCCAGCAGCAGCATCGATTGTGGTTCTCATTATTCCAGAAAGCCCATTATAGAATGTTTGGACTTGAAGCCATTTTGGAATGTCATGGTGAGGACATTTCCGGAGCAAATCTTTGTACCTTTCCCAAGCTTCACAGAGGGATTCTGAATCTTGTTGTATAAAGGATGTGATGTCATTCCTCAGTTTTCCGGTTCTGGCTGGTGGAAAGTACTTTGCAAGAAATTTGGTGGCTAAAGTGTTCCAAGTTGTGATAGAACCTGCTGGTAGTGAATGTAGCCAAGCTTTAGCTCTGTCCTTCAAGGAATATGGAAAAACTCACAGGCTCATTACTTCTTCAGCTTCTCGGTTGTAATTAAAAGTGCCGCAAACTTCCAGGAAGTTACTGATGTGGGCATTAGGATCTTCAGTTGCCTTCCCCCCGAACTGAACTGACTACTGAATCATCTGAATGCATGTTTTGATGTCACCCGCATTTGCTGGTAAGGGAGGGAGTACAATGCAAGAAATGAGTCTGTCAACCACTGGAATGGTTCTGTCTCGAATGGGAATTGGTGGTGCAACCTCCAAAGGTTCAGGTTCCATGTTGACTAAAGCTTCTTGGCCTTCTCGCCTTTCCCTTCTCAACTGTCTGATGGTTCTTTCAATTTCTGGGTCAAACGGTCGTAGTTCAAAACTTCTGGTTCGTCTCATGAAGTTTCTGAAAACCTGAAACACAAGAAAACAAAACAATAAGTAAAAAGAAATTAGATACAAGTAAAGGTATCTAACCCCTAAACTAATAGTAAAAGATAAATAAGTCCCCGACAACGGCGCCAAAAACTTCCAGGAAGTTACTCACACGTATAACGCAAGCGCACGTATCGTTCAAGTAGTATAAAAATATCGATCCCACGAGGACTTAATATCAAAACTATTAATTTTATGAGGTCAAATGATTACTAGTATCTAACAGGTTGATTGATTGATTTGAAATGATGACAATTCTAAATTTAAAAGCAAGTAAATAAAATTGTCGAAAATAGTTTTAAGAAAATTCAATATTAAAAACTATCTAGGGTTGTGATTTCTTCCAATATCATTTTAAAGATGAAGTGGTTATCTTAAAAGTCATCACAACCCCAGATAACTAATTTAGTTACAACACATAACTAGGGCTAGTAAAAACTTGAAAATAAAAGACATAAAGTAAAAATACGGTAAAGTAAATACTGAAAAGTGAATTACAATAAAATAAAATGCTAAGGTAAAATGAATTACTTTTAATACTACTAATTTAGATATCTCCCATAAAATAATATATAAACTTCTGATTCTTTTTCCAACCAGCCATATAGGCGGTAACCTGATTAAGTCAAATTAAGTCCAACCAGCCATAAAGGCGGAACCAAAATTAAATTACCAACCGACCAATCTGGCGGTATCCTTTATTAGTCAGGTTTAAACCAGATTAAAATGAATTACCAACCGACCAATCTGGCGGTATCCTTTTTAAGTCAATATTTTAAATAGTGAATATATTATTTTTAAGGGAGATTAATCTAAATAGTAACAGTAAAAGAATTACCTTTCACCATAGCTGGAGAAGTTACATCCTCATGGTAAATAGTAAAAACTGTAAAAAGTAAAAAACAAGTAAATTACTATTATTACAAAACGTAATTAAAATTAATTACAAAACTAAAAAACTAAAAAACTAAAAATTAAAAGAAAGTAGAGAGAGAAACTCTCTCTTTAGATAGAATATAAGAGAGAGAGTGGTACAATGAATTCTGAAATCTCGAGCTCAATTTATAGGCCTCGGTAGGCTTCCCGCGTCGCGACGCCAGGGCCTTCAACGTCGCTACGCCATCTTTTGTCGATGTGGCACGCTCTGGTTCGCCGGTTTGAAGATTCTGGATAAGCTGATAAGGTGACACGGGGCGAGGTGGTTGGGCTTCAATTATTGTGACACGTGGCGGCTTCTGATTGGTCGATGAGATTCTTATCCGCCACGTGTCATATAAGGATTAGATACTCAATGATTTACGCTGACGTGGCGGTGACTTGGCGGAGACGTGGCGACACGTGGGAAAGAGACTGTCGTCACCGTAGGATTGTGACACGTGGCACTTCCTGATTCGCTGATGATGACGTGGCGGTGAGGTGGCAGTTTGACTTGGTCAACCTGGTGATATGGCTGATGACGCGGCAATGACGTGGAGTGACATGTGGCACACGTGGCGATGATGACTGTCGGCACCGTAGGATGCTGACATGTGGCATGGCGCATGTTAGCAGATCGGCTGTGATGGTGACACATGGCACGGCGCACGTTAGCACTGTTCGGCGCATTTTAGGCGTCGCGACGCTGAAGGTCTTGGCGTCGCGATGCGGACAATTTACTGAATTGCCATTTTCATCCAATTTTCATTGTTTTGGTCCAAATCACCTCCAGAATGTTCTGAAACTTTATTTATCTACAAAATAACACAAAACACATCAAAATATTCATAATACTCAAGAAACTATACAAAATATAAGGTTAAATGAGTGGGAAATAGTGATAGATTTATCACTCATCACAACCCCAAACCTAACATTTTGCTAGTCCTCGAGCAAAACACAAAATAAAATAACATAATATAATGTTCAATGTTGTAAAAGAAGCATATTGGCCGATAATTTCCCGAAGGACTTCCAGGTCCGTACTAGTACCGGCCGAAATGGAGCAGAAGACAATTGTCCAAGGCGATCCAAAATGTTCTGGACCGATTACAGCAGCGGGTCGGACGCCTGTATACAGAGTCAAAATTAGAATATGTAACTGCGTGGAGGATGCTGCACTCCTCGGCTTCACGGGTTCTCTGGACTGAGGGACCGGCCAGGGGACTAGTTAGTCGAGGGCGAAAATCCCTCGCTTCACAGATTCTCTGGACTGAAGGATCGGCCGGGTGACTAGCTAGTCGAGGGCAAGGAAAGAATACCCATCGGATCAGCCCTCGATTGGCGTGGTGGTCTTCCCTGAACGAGGAAAGAACAAACCTGGATGAAAAGCCGAAAAATCCACCTCGATTTTCACTTCCAGTGCAATCAAGGTGAATTTGGGGGACAATTGTTGGCAAAAGAAAAAATGTCACCCTGGAGCGAAATCGCCATAGAACGAAGAATGAAGGACGAAGGCAGGAAGGGCGATGAAAGGAAGAGCGATCACTAGATTATAGTGAAAAGAACCCAGGACGACCGAAGCATTAAAACGAGAACACGTAATGCAGTTGATCCTACGACTACAACAGTTAAGCAGTTTTCCTTGCACGATCAAGCAGTTGAGATGCACAGATGAACGGTTGAAGACACGATCCAGCAGCTGCAGGGAGATACTGGAACTGCCCAAGCAGTTTACAAGCTTCACTATAAAAGCTCACTCGTACAGAGAGAAAAAAGGACCCCGATCAAATGAAGACTCAAACGAGCATTTTTTTTAACTTTTAGTTTTTATAACTTTTAGGACTGTAATTTGTGTGCTTGCGCCCCTTGGAGGCTTATTCACTTAATCAAACACCCCTTGCTGGGATTTTGTCTCAGGAGGTTTGAACCTTACACGTTTCTCTTTCTTCACGCAAATAGATTCCAACGAAATTTCACCAAGAATACACAAGTTACTACACAATAATAGTGTTTTAAAAACTAGAGTTTATTGAATTTTGTAAAGAGAGATTGCCACTTTTCCTCTTAATTAATTCATAATTACTTATTTTCTCCCTTAG
The DNA here is from genome assembly GCA_019454045.1 of Zanthoxylum bungeanum. Classification (NCBI taxonomy): domain Eukaryota; kingdom Viridiplantae; phylum Streptophyta; class Magnoliopsida; order Sapindales; family Rutaceae; genus Zanthoxylum; species Zanthoxylum bungeanum. Next base: position 29,202 of record SKCR01041314.1, on the reverse strand, counting down.
AGATTTTATAATACCTCATTACCTCCCTCAGGTCAAAAATAAAAAAATAAAAGAATTGATTTATGTTTTTACTTATTGTTCGCTCCATAAATTGTCGTGTGGGGGCGTGCTAAAGAAGCGAGTTTTCTAAAAACAAATGATTGTTAATAGGTTCTTTAAAATCCGAAACGGATGAACAATTAGATTTAAAGTTGAGATACTCAAAAATAAATAAATAACGATCTACTAAAATTGGAATGTAGAAATGAACGTTTAAAGTACTGGAATTTTAATTACAAAAGGAAAGTTGGAATTTCTAAAGGACTAAAAATACTAGAATCGGGGAGTTATAATCCTAAGAATTTCAGACCTAAGATATTCATACTACTGACAATAGAGTTGTTGCTGGGTTGAGTTGTGTTGATCCCCTAAATCCTGGTCTAACTTGCTTTTATAGTTCCTGCAAACAATTGCTCCTCCAATTCCTGCAACTGTCATTCACGTTCTGAACTTGTTTTCGTTGAAGAAAACTGATGCATGATAGAGGAATCTTAGAACACGTTCAATTTTTTAAAACAGTCTGTCGTTTCCCCACTCATTTATATCACTTGGGACAATTCTATTATACACACATCTGATTCGGCTATAAAAAATTGGGTGTAAAACTGACTCTCTATTTCCTGCCAAGTGAACACCGAGTTCCTGTAAAGAGTTGCATACCAAGTAAAAGTCGTTCCTGTCAAAGAATTAGTAAAAAACTTTAGCTTAAAATTGGAAAATTATCATAATTTGCTAGATCTCTATATTGGATGGTAAATCTAGCAATGTGCTCCAATGAGGATTGGTCATCCTCTTCAGAAAATAATGTAAAGTCGATAATCCTGAATCCTCTTAGATATGGGTTTTCTCTATCAATCGCGTTGGAATATGGTTTGTGAAATTCGAGATAGCCAATTTACCTTAGTTCTTTTCCTTATAGTTCCTCCACTACTTTCCTTACCATTTCTGCATGCACCTGTTGAGGAATCTGTACTGGTGGAGGATTTTCTCTGATGAATAGTGAAGGATTGTCCCCTGGGTCCATTTCTTCGTGTGCTTTCTTCATAATTTGCAGAAAGATTGTTTGGATTTGTAGTTCCAAAGAACTATTGAGTTATAGAAACCATAGGTCTGCCACTACCAAAATGGCGACAATTGATAGGAGGAATTTTGATGGATCCTCCAACTTTTTCTCACTTGTGGGGAGGTTGGCATTTGTCTTCCACTAGAGGAGGATGAGGGTGAGGATTTGGCATATAAGGATGGAATAGACCATGTGTCTCATGAGATCCTCCAGAGGATTTCCCCATGAGTTCCTTCTACCTAACTAGCCTAGACATTGCTTCTTGTCTTTTGTTCCTCTCACTCCTTGAGTTAGAGATTTACCCAGATTTGTGTTGCTTCATCCTCTCTAAGGTTTATAGAATTTCTTTCTTGGCTCACTTCCACCCTCCTTAATATTATATCTGTAAAATTAAACAAATCAATACTGAAACTGGTAGGTGAAATCTTATCACTTGAGGCTCCAATAATAGATCATGTTGGAGTTTGATTTTCTTGACTGTGAATTTCAAGATGAGACAGATTCCTCTCAATTTACTCCACCGAATGTGAAACTTTAGGTCCAACCTCTACATTCTAAGATGTGGCAATGTTTTTCCTAAAATTACTTATTGTCTTTGACGTCATCTTACTTTTGTACCCCACTGTGCGCACCAAAAATAATGTTAGCTCCATAAAATATTGTGCGCAAACATGTCAGAGGAATGGGTCCTCAAAATTAAAATTGATGGTTACTGGCTTCTAAAAACAAACAATAACTAATGGGTCCTCAAAAGCTTGAAAAGGATTAATAATTAGATCTAAAGCTAAGATGCTGAAAAATAAATAAATAATGATCTACTGCAATTGGAATGCAAAAAGAAATATTCTAAGTACTGGAATTTTAATTACAAAATGAAATCTGGAATTACTAAAAGATTAAAAATACTATAATTAGGGAATTAGAATCCTAAGATATTTAAACTGCTGGCAATAGAGTTATTATTGTTGTTCAATTTCTCAAACAACCAACTTTGTGATAATGCTTATCCTTGACTCCTCTAGGCTTGGGCCGAATTTTATTGTTAATTGGGCTGGACTTGAATTAAATTTGGGTACAAATAATGACTCATGTATGTTTTTGGACGAGAGGAAAATTAGCATATATTAGGCCTACTCTCTAAATCTCTTAGTCCTCTTTTAATCCTAAGAATGCTAAGCTCAAGAGAAAATTCATGCAGTATATCCCTAATTTTGCCTTTGTTGGGGTTTTGGGCGATGGGCACAGCGAAAGCGCGGTTCGGGCGAAATCGTAATTTAAAACTTTTTCAAATTACCGAATAAATTATTCAATATCTAATATGAATAATTTATTCATATTTCACCTGAACCTATTTATTCAATATCAAATATCAACATAAAAAAGGTTGAAATATCGCGAAACTTTTACGAAAATATTTTTCCGCAAAATGACGCAAAATGCGTTTTCGACTGAACCGACCACCCGATACTTATGGAGACTGCCCAGGTCAGCCCCAATAGTGTCAGGGCAGTTCATGGGCTGTCCGAACAGTGATGAACTCATTGTTTGAACAGCCGTCACCCGGTTGGCTCAAAAGTCACCCGGTAACACCGTTTTCGCTTATTTCAACTCTGAAACACTTTTCGGAAATTGTTCCAACACCCAAAACACATCCATTACATTCATATGACATCAAATTCATCACAAATTTCCAGTTTTCACAGATCTGATCCAGAACCGAAATTAATGAATTTTCATGCTTTAAATCCAATTTTTCAAGATTAAATGAATTAATCAAAACACGAACTAAAGTCACCACACAGGAAGAACTCTAGAACAATTCTAGGCATAATAAGAGTGGCTATCACACTTTAGAATGGAAACAAGGCTGTCCAACAACAAATTGAACTCAAATTACTATAATCTATTTCAATATACATTTACACATGCTTCATCACTTCCAATTCATCATTCACAACCAAAAGCCCCAAAATTTCAGATTTGAAGGAACCCTAGAACATTTCTAAATCATCAAGAAACAAGAAATCAAATTTCTAAGCTTAGGGTTAAGTAGATTACCTTTTAATCTCTTGAAATCCCAAACTTTTTCTTGATTTTTCTATCAATTCTTTATGGATTCATTAAGACAATTTTGAGACCCATTTTTTTTTAGACTCATGGCCATGAGAGAAGAGTGAATGGAGAAGAAAACTATTTCCTCTTTTAATCTTTGTTGACCGACTTTCACAAGGGTAAATTGGGGATTTTCAAAATTTAATCAAATTAAATCAAATCATACTTTATGTTATCCAATAAAATTAGAACACATAAAGAATAATTAAACCAAGACAAGTGTTCCAATAATAATTGAACAAATTTCATAACATTTATGAAAAAGTTTAATTAATTAATTATTCAAATATTTAACAATTAAGTATCCAAATAATCAATTAATGTAATTATTATTATATATGTATTTTTATTTACAATAAATAAAAAATACATATATATTTATGGCATGTGTCAAAATCTCATTTGACGAATAATTATTGTGTATCTAATCGTATTATGTATCAAATACAAATACACAATAATTATTATCGGACAAAATCCTTTAATGCATGTGTTATCGTTTAACTGATTAAACGATCTGAATTAACTCACTTAATCCGGTGAAGTATAATGAATAATCTGTATTATTCATATCGAGTTGCCCAAGTGCTCAATGAGTACACTTCATATTGTGGGACTATCTAAGTTTAGGTTTATCTGTCACGAAATCTAATTTCGTGTCCATAATTCACCCACTCATGGATTATGACGACCACGGATAATCTCCATAAACTATGCAAGTCGAGGTCATTGCATACGTATAATCACTCCGTCACAGGCTATCCATATTATACCTGGGATATAAATGAGAACGTCAAATCCGTTCGGTATAATATAGTCAACTTTCAATTTACGATCTCTAACTAACACTCGGAACTGGTTTCCGAAGTTATACCACGACCATGGATTTACTAGATCGTAAACACGTGCGGATGCCTATGCCCTGTACACAGGATTGACAGATCTTGTCTTGATACGCATTGGATATCATGAGCATTAATCCACACCCAACGAACAGGCGGAGGTCTGATCTAAATAGATCGGTGACGTGACTGCCATCAAAGTATGGAGGATAACTCATATATCCCACTGTGGTATCTCAAGTCGAAGGACCACTATGCTCGCTCAACTCGAGAAGGTTCCTATTGACGTTGGTGTACCATCTATTAGGAAACCTTCAGTGAGTTGTTCAGTGTCTTATCAAATAAACACCCACATGTATGTACGAGTCTCCCGAGACTCATGGTTCACTGGGATAATGTTGGAGTTCTACGGTCCCAAGGATCGAATAATAAGCATAAAACACATGTGAATACAATCGAAGAAAGTTGCGGAATACTTACATCGATCGGTTGAGCGATGCGGTGGACAAAAAAAATTTATTTTCTGCCCTCTGTCAACCTCGGCAAACTCACTGGTTTGGGCTCCTCCAATTCGGCTTTGGTCCTCCATGAAAGCTCCAAGCTTTGTGATGAAATCCCATGCTCATGAGTGGGTTTCCCTATCACCTTTGTATGTCTCCTATTGTGTGCTAGCACTCAAGAAATTTGCCACAAATTTCTCTTGCTTCTCTTTATTATTCGGTCCAAACCAGAAAAATAGAAGAGGAAGAAGGTCCAAGACCGTGTGTGAGAGAGGAGCATTTTTTGCTCCAAAACCGTAAAGGTTGCAAGAGAGAGAGAGATCAATTGTTTTTGTTTTTGTATATCTAATACACAAAACCAAAAAAGTCAAATACCAAATATTAAATAAATGATAAATGTCTTTCAAGCTTTCAAAAGCTTTTTCCAACAACTCCCATCAAGTCACATCACTCAATCAATCAAGTGACAAGTTGTCACATCACTCAAAGTGACTAATGATTTGACGCTTGATGTGACTAATGATTTGACGCTTGATGTGACTTGCGTGCCGCACTCGAACTCAAAATGCGAAAGCGCTCGCAAACATTCTCGGGCTCGGGTTCGCTAATTTCAAATTAACGTATTTTCCGTTGCGACGTAGTTAAATGATTATGTCTAGCGAAATCACTATTCACGTCGCTAACGAATTAATTCTAAATTAACTCGTTCAGCCGAATTAAAATCCAATTTCAATTCCGCGTCGAAATCCAATTTCGTATAATATATCGAATATAATATTTTATCGATTAATTCCAAATTAATCGTTTTCTCTCTTTAAATGATATTTTATCCCAGATAAAATATCTCTGTAATTAATCCCAGATTAATTTTCTCTATCTTCTAATTAATCCCAGATTAATTAAAGTGCGAGTCATACGTCATAGGTGAATCTTCGGGAAACGACCCATGAGATCCCAGGATATGTTGGCAGTAAATTCGGTTATCGGACTATCCGAACACGTAAGTATCTAGTACTACGCTTGTACCGATTTACAAGACAAGGTTGGCTTCTAGCAAAGCATCATGCCTACCCAATTCTCCAGAAACAAGCTTACAGTAATAAGCGATCTATATCAGGCGTAGTATACGTAGTATTGCGTATTTCGATCCAGTATCGGATGATCACATGCAAGGCCTAGGGCTGGTACAGTGTCTGTCCCGTACGAAGCATATATCAGATCACGAGCAACTAGTCTCTTTATTATCGGATAATCATGACCAAGTCATATTATCCCGATGGTTGCAACCCTTTAGAGAACCAGTTTTGTATCCCTACGCGATCATCATCTCCATATGATTGGAGTGATACTTTCGTCTTGACATCACACCCAACACACTACGATTCTCAATATACCCAGCAGAGGCGTACACAGAACATGTTAAAGCCCTGGACGACCAAAACCAAAGTATATTGATTGTCGCAAGTATTAGCGGTGCAAGTCTCAGGTTAAGACCAAATACACCTACCCTGATTTCGGACTTCCATAGACACATAATCATACTACCAATGGAATTCCGAGGGGGTCTATCCAGAGCGAAGCTGTTTCTCGTACCATCGGTAAAACAAACCTCCTATTACACTTGCATGAGTATCATATACCCAAATATATGAGAACTATGTTGTTATGCCCTCACAACGCGCACAAGTGTAATACTAGTCTTTTACGCATTATCGATGTCCAATCTCGATAATACTCTTACTAGGGATATTTAATGATTTATCCTTCGTGGACTGATACTGTCTCATATCATTCTCAATCCAGGAACAAATCATAAGGACCTCTTATCATTTATACATCTTGGTGATCTAATCACAAATGATAAGAGAGCAATCCTCTTTGTCACATAGTTAATTTGTACAACAACACCATGATCTGTACAAATAGTGACGCTATGGGTCATAATTGTCCAACAATCTCCCACTTGGCCTATAGCCAGTCACTCGAGTGTCTGACACCCGAACTATGTACGGTTGGCTCAAACTACTGAGAAAAGGTTTTCGTAAGTGGATTTGCATGATTATTGTCTGATGCGATTTATACGATCATCACATCGCCACGATGTATGATCCGAACGAATCAGATGAATATCGAAGTATGTATTTGGATCGTTGATGAGACCATTAATTCTTTAGCCTGTGCTGTAGCCTAGCATAGCTGCTAACGGAACTACATCTAATCTAATTAGATTTGTTATTGACCCAAATAAATTATATTGCTGCCTCAGCTGCAGTAATAACCCGCATTTGTTGTTTATTCAGTAACAGTATCTTGCTTGGAAGATTTCCAGCTCATTGTTCCGTTATTCAAACTGTATAGTACCATTTATTATCGGTTAGGAAACTTGTAACAGTGATCCCAGTCACTTCAAGTTCTCATTCTCCATAGTATAAGACAGCATCCTTAGTTCTCCAAGATACTTAAGGATGTACTTAACATCAATCCAGTGACTATCACTCGGATTGGCCTGATTGTGACTCCATATGCTCAAAGCTTATGAGACACCAGGTCGCGTACATTTATTAATATACGATTTCTCGGAGATTATTAACAACTTTAAATCTATCCCAGTAGATCTTTATTCCTAGAATAAAGGTTGTTTCTCCCCAGAATTCTACGGAGAATTTTTCTCAAAAGCCAAGCTTTCACCGATTGTAATATGGGAATATTATTTCCAAGAAATGACGTATGTTATCATTATTTATGACAGCGATTGTCAGTGCGCCCCACTAACCTCCTTATATACACAAGAATCATTTTCGTTTCGAATTAAATCATAAACTATTATGATTACATCAAAACGATAATTCCAAGAACTTAATGCTTGTTTCAATCCAAACATGGATCGAATAACCTGCAAACCTTGTTTGCTAGTTTTGGTACGATAAAATCGACAGGATGTTGTAAACATCCTCCAAAAGGTTTCCGTTTAAGGAAAGTGATTTTCCCGTTCAGCTGTCATATTTCATAAATGAAACATGCAGCATTAGCAAGTATTATCCAAATGGATTTACCGTGGCAACAGGTAAAAGGTTTCGTCGTAATCAACATAATGTTGATAACGATATCTTTCCGCTAAAATCCTAGCTTTTGCACGTTGGTATGTTGCCATCCATGTATGTCTTCCTTGAAGACTTATATAGTACCAATGGGCACAATGTCTTGCGGTACATCAACTAGTATCCAAACTTGGTTGATATACATGGAATCCATTTCGGACATCATGGCACTTTGCCATAATAGGGAGTCGATACCTTGTATCACTTCCTCATACGTAGTCAGTTGGTATTCCTCAAAAGATTGACATCTTTATGAGGTGAGATTAGAAACACATACCCCAGGTTATTTTCTGACTCTCTCCGACTAACGTGGTTCTTGTGTATTCGAAGATTATTGGTATAGTTTCATCCTTGATGAACTATTTGTGTTCCATTAGGAATCGATGCCTTGAACAGTATTACTCCAATTTTCATCGAGTTTTACTATCCTCCCACTTACCACTGCATATAGGTATTCCTCTTAGGAAAACCGCATGGCGAGCAACAATTAAATTGTTCTCTTGTGAGTTGTATAAGTACTATACTTTGGTATCCCTAGGATAACCTACAATTGGCACTTATCCAATTTGGGTTTTAGTTTGGTATCATCCAAATATATGCCTAGCATCCCAAATCATCAGGATTGAGAAACCCAGTTTCTTTCCTGTTCATATCTAATATGAAATCTGTCAAACAGATTTTTATGGAACCTTATTCTAAATAAGTTATTCACTATTTATGCTTATCCGTTGAAGGAAATGGTAGCTCAGAGCGACTCATGATTAACCTTATCATGTCCAACAAAATTGGGTTACTCAGTTCGGACACACCGTCAAAAAGACGTGTTCCGGGAGGAGTCCTCATTTGAAAGAATACTATACTGTTTCAAGTATATGAGAAACTTATTGCTTAAGTATTTTCATCATGGTCTAACCGTGATGGTTTAATACTTTAGTCGATCTGTTTCTCTATTTCGTATCGAAACTCTAAAAGTTTTCGATTTATGTTTCGAAAGAAACACATAACCATAACGCGATGCCACATCCATATAGGTCACGAAATATTCATTTCCACCTCTAGCCTAGCTAGATATGGGCCCACTTGCTTCACTATGAATTAGAGCTAACAGATCGGTGGCATTTGCACTTTTACCAAGTAAATAGTGTTTTAGGTACTTTGCCCAATAAACTAGATTCGTAGACTTTATTTGACTGGAATCAAATTTGTCCTAGTACCCACTCTTCGAAAGTGTGGATATACGATTCTTGTTTAATTGTGTCCCAGACAACAATGCCACAATATGTTTCAACTAATCAAATCAGTTTGAGCTATTTGTTTGTCATGTTATAGGTTTGAGATTCATTTATATTCAAAATATAAATATTGTTATTCACATCTAATGTGTTTATCTCAATATCATCTTTATATAATGAAACACTTTAGTGTTCTAGAATATAAAGGTATACCCGCAACAGGTTAAACCCTGATACATAGATAATATTTCTAGTCAAACTAGTTATATTATAACAGTTTCCAAATTTAGGTACACACCTAGAAGATAGTCCCTAAACTTAGGTATCTACGGTTGAAACAGCGACTTTCGTCTCGTTTCCGATTCGCAGATTAATCTCAACTGAAGTCAGTATCCTGCTCATAGCAGATTCTGAACATCAACGCATATTTATGTATCACATTAAGTATTTAAAATCCAATTTCAATACTAGTAGTGAACATATTTTATGACAAACATATTTGAAGTCAGAGCCTTGCCCGTTCTTCAATTCCTTCATGTCTGCTTTGTCCAAATGGCAGTCATGCTTCCGCGAACCCGTTTGCCACAATTTAGGCAAACATTTTTTGGGATATATCATTTATCTTCCTAGAAGATTATAATGATTTTGCCTTTGCCCTTTTCGCACTGCAGAAGCCTTTGGCCAAGCTTTGGCCTTCTAGAATATCGAAGTAAAGTGTGCCTTGCGCTATTTGCCTAATTGAAAACTTTGGCTTTATCTCATTGAGAATAGCCATTACTCTCCAAGAGTTTAATTGCAATTTTAGTGCTTCTAAAATCTAAGTATAGATTTATGAAGATCCTTCAATTTCAGTATCATACTTTAATGATCTAATCCTTAGTTCTGATTAAGAAATTAAGGAGTCTATTTGGCAAGTTTAATGGATTAAGCACTAAAGTTATCATCACATGAATCTTCCAAAGATTATGCTCTACTATTTGCTTAGCTCCGGGCTTAGGCCTAAGATGTTATTTTATCAAATAAAGTAACTTCTTAGTTTTCAGGACTATCCTGAAATTATTCCCAATTTGAAAATTAAATCATTTAAATACATTTTCCATAGGATTATGTTTTAAATGTCAATCTTTCAATTATATCTTGATTCTAATAGTCCAACTATTTAATCAACGATTAAAGGTACTATTCATTATAATGATTACTATAGTCCAACTATATAATCAACTATAATTTAATAGGTTAATTCAATTATATTGATTACTATAATCCAATTAAAAAATCAATTATAAATGAATAGTTTGAATACAGTCCAACTGTTTAAAACAACATTAATTATTAGTCCAACTAATAAATTAATTTATATGACGAATAATTTGTTATGAGCGTGTATGGCAAGTTATTAAACGAATATTGCAAATTCAATACTTGCCTCCCACTATTTTTCGGCGAGCCTCTAACCCTCTGTCGAGTACTCGGGAAACCGTGTTTCCTAGTGGGCTAGGATCCCGTTAAATGTCACACAATCTTGACTTTGGCCAACAAATTGTATGATAATTAACTAGGTAGATCTCTAAGATCAATTGGATCCCATCCAATTCCTAGATCCAGTAGGGGGACATCCAAGTCCGAAACATATATCTTATAAATGCCAATATATCCAATATATTGCCTAACCTTTTTCCTCTGAATCAACTAAGCCTTGGCTTTGGCACAACAAACTTAGTGATCCCAGTTAAGTGTGACCCATTAACCATGGAAAGCTTCGTAATCAATGTCGATGGACAAGAAGTGGTATTGACTTTGGCCAACAAACCACAACTTGGACAAGACACCGATATGGAACAAAACTCTCATGATTCAAACACATCCTCGACGGACAAAGGCCTTGACTTTGGCCAACAAACCAATGCCAGTCTCGGATCTTGAGTAAGAATCACTCAATGGAAGGAAAAACGCTTAATATTATTTGAGGGTTTTTCGCGTGCAAATTGGCAACCAATTTATTATCTTTGTTAAGGTCTCATCATCATACACCCTTAAACATGCATTCTAAACACATAATAAAGCGCGTATAAAATAAATAATAATGATATGCGGATGGATACTTTACACAATGATCCTAGATCAAATCTCTCTCTTTCCTCTCTCCCGCTAGCACAAGTATTTACTTCTACCCGTTACACTACACTTCTAAAGAAACCTTATTTACATTGAGGGGAATAGGTGAGAAGAGAATACAACGAGTAAGGAGGTAATAAGGCTCGACATGCAGGTCCAATTAATAAATTCCAAATTTATTACAACAATTTCTAAAATTGCCCCACCCATCTAATATACATCTTATATACATTATTCTTGCATCGCAACCATGTATTCACACAAGCATGTTATCAATCAATCTAATCCAATTAATTAATCTGATAATTAGTGGTCATCCAATGTTCAAACAACGATTTGATTTTGTTCGAGTCAAACTCGTTTTTCGAATAAGTACTCAAAGTACGAATTCTCGAATTAAATTAAACTACAACATTAAATCCAATTTAATTTGTATTTAATACTAATTCGCTATTTAATTCCAAATTAAATATCACACTTTATTAACAAACCTTTACGACTTAAATTCCAAATTTAATCGTTATGGGTCTCAAAGCCCGATTAACGTCCAACGTTAATTTAATTAAAGTCCAATGGGCTTTTAATTAATTTCTTTAAGGCGTGGACTTTTGGTCAACTTGGGTCAAACCCAATAACCAAAGCCCAATCAAGGAGTAACCCCATAAGCCTAGAAATCAATTTAGGCCCATTAGGCCCAATTAAATTAATTAAGGTCCATTAGTCGCATTTGGGCTTTATGGAAGCGGTTTTGGGCCCAATTGGATCCAACCAATCTAGCATAAACCCATCTTGGTACAACCAAGCCCAATAAGCCCATTTTCAACCTTTAAAGCCCAATTTCCAAAATTAGCCCAATTTAATTAAATTACAAAATCCAATTTCACAATTTAATTATTCCAAGTGTATAGCATAATTAATTCCCAAATCAATATTTTCAAAACACCAAATTAGCCTAATTAATCATGCTTATCATCATTAAATCATGTCCAACAGAATTTAACAAAAAATCAAACCCATATACATGCTTTAAGCTCTCGGCATTTTGGGTAATTTGTGTCCGATTCGGTTTCAATCCAATTAAATCCACAATCGACATTAAATCAACATACCCAACATGATTCCAACTCATCCAATGATTAAAATCAAAAATCACAAAGACATTTAGGGCACTTATCCATTCGGCCAAGCCAAAGAATTTGGGCAAAATTGTTCCAAACAACATTTCATCAAATTGATCCAATCAATCCTCAATTAAAACACATTTAAGCATACTCAATCATCCAATTTCATAAAATCATGCTCAAATACATTTGACCCAAATTTTAACCCTAAGTCAAATTTCATGCTTTTACTCCGCTCTGATACCATTGTTGGAGTTCTACGGTCCCAAGGATCGAATAATAAGCATAAAACACATGTGAATATAATCGAAGAAAGTTACGGAATACTTACATCGATCGGTTGAACGATGTGGTGGACAACAAAAATTTATTTTCTGCCCTCTGTCAAGCTCGACAAACTCACTCGTTTGGGCTCCTCCAATTCGGCTTTGGTCCTCCATGAAAGCTCCAAGCTTTGTGATGAAATCTCATGCTCATGAGTGGGTTTCCCTATCACCTTTGTATGTCTCCTATTGTGTGCTAGCACTCAAGAAATTTGCCACAAATTTCCATTGCTTCTCTTTATTATTCGGTCCAAACTAGAAAAATAGAAGAGGAAGAAGATCCAAGACCGTGTGTGAGATATGAGCATTTTTTGCTCCAAAACCGTAAAGGTTGCAAGAGAGAGAGAGATCAATTGTTTTTTTTTTTGTATATCTAATACACAAAACCAAAAAAGTCAAATACCAAATATTAAATAAATGATAAATGTCTTTCAAGCTTTCAAAAGCTTTTTCCAACAACTCCCATCAAGTCACATCACTCAATCAATCAAGTGACAAGTTGTCACATCACTCAAAGTGACTAATGATTTGACGCTTGATGTGACTAATGATTTGACGCTTGATGTGACTTGCGTGCCGCACTCAAACTCGAAATGCGAATGCGCTCGCAAATACTCTCGGGCTCGGGTTCGCTAATTCCAAATTAACGAATTTTCTGTTGCGACGTAATTAAATGATTATGCCTAGCGAAATCACTATTCACGTCGCTAACGAATTAATTCTAAATTAACTCGTTCGCCCGAATTAAAATCCAATTTCAATTCCGCGTCGAAATCCAATTTCGTATAATATATCGAATATATTATTTTATCGATTAATTCCAAATTAATCGTTTTCTCTCTTTAAATGATATTTTATCCCAGATAAAATATCTCTGTAATTAATCCCAGATTAATTTTCTCTCTCTTCTAATTAATCCCAGATTAATTAAAGTGTGAGTCATACGTCATCGGTGAATCTTCGGGAAGTGACCCATGAGATCCCCGGATATGTTGGCAGTAAATACGGTTATCGGACTATCCGAACACGTAAGTATCTAGTACTACGCTTGTACCGATTTACAAGACAAGGTTGACTTCTAGCAAAGCTTCATGTCTACCCAATTCTGCAGAAACATGCTTACAGGAATAAGCGATCTATATCAGGCGTAGTATACGTAGTATTGCATATTTCGATCCAGTATCAGATGATCACATGCAAGGCCTGGGGCTGGTACAGTGTCTGCCCCGTACGAAGCATATATCGGATCACGAGCAACTAGTCTCTTTATTATTGGATAATCATGACCAAGTCATATTATCCCGATGGCTGCAACCCTTTAGAGAACCAGTTATGTATCCCTACGCGATCATCATCTCCATATGACTGGAGTGATACTTTCGTCTTGACATCACACCCGACACACTACGATTCTCAATATACCCAGCAGAGGCGTACACAGAACCTGTTAAAGCCCTGGACGAACAAAACCAAAGTATATTGATTGTCGCAAGTATTAGCGGTGCAAGTCTCAGGTTAAGACCAAATACACCTACCCTGATTTCGGACTTCCATAGACACATAGTCATACTACCAATGGAATTTCGAGAGGGGTCTATCCAGTGCGAAGCTGTTTCCCGTACCATCGGTAAAACACAACCTCCTATTACACTTGCATGAGTATCCTATATCCAAATATATGAGAACTATGCCGTTATGCCCTCACAACGCGCACAAGTGTAATACTAGTCTTTTACGCATTATCGATGTCCAATCTCGATAATACTCTGATTAGGGATATTTAATGATTTATCTTTCGTGGACTGATACTGTCTCATATCATTCTCAATCCAGGAACAAATCATAAGGACCTCCTATCATTTATACATCTTGGTGATCTAATCACAAATGATAAGAGAGCAATCTCCTTTGTCATATAGTTAATTTGTACAACAACATCATGATCTGTACAAATAGTGACGCTATGGGTCATAATTGTCCAACAGATAAATCATCGGACCAAGTCACGATATACGACATGTACTGGTCTCAGTGGATTTTACTAACCGACCCGTGTTAGTAAATCTTGATCATGAACTTTATTTAAGGATATACATCTTATAGTGCGCTTCTCAATGTCAATTACAAACTATGTTGTAACTGCGCACTATATTGTAAATCCTATGGTCTTTGTCTAATATACATGTATCACTAAACCATATTTAGTTTCGATCTAATCATAATCAGATATATAATCATAATTAGATCAAATAAGTGTATAAAAGATAAGGGTGCTACCATTAAATTAGTAATATTATGGAAAATAGAATTGCTCGTATTTATGAATCGGCCATAAATACGATTCAAATTGGCACTCCGAGTACCAACCCTAACAGATTTTTCATATCCTAATAAATATTGTTCTTAAAACGAAAAAGAAATTGGCCTAAATGATTGTGTGGCCAAAATCTTAGTTTTCTTTTTTGTGCAAAAGATGATTCTGTTCCTATCTCTATTACTCCTAGAGTGACATCTCCATTCCTGCTATTATCACCTTCAACTTCCTCAAAAAAATATTTATTGAGTGTATTATCCAGTGGCATGGCTTATCAAGTTCCTCCAACTTTCAGGACAAATGATTTCGTTAAAAATTTATTTCCTTGTCTTCTTGAACTGATGTTCAGTGATTTTGGATTTTAAGGAGAACTGATTGTAACTTAGCTTCCTGATGTAATTTATTTGAAGGGAATCCATGACAATATGTATCTCAAGTGAAGGAATTGATCTAAAAGTTGGAGGACAATCATTCCTCGAATCATATGAGGATATTATTGTATTTTTTTTTTATAAATCACTATTACATCAAGTAAATCATATGTTGGCTAATTCTTTTTTATGACAAATGGTCAATTGGCCAAACTTTTATATAATATTTCTTGATTTTTTTACACAGATAAAAGATAAGTTTTCTTATTCATTTTATTCACAATAAAAGTGGTAATCATGCTAAACTTTTACAAAACACTAAGAAGAAAGAAGAATATAGCCATGTGAATGGCCATATCATATAAAAAAAATATAACATAGTAAGAAAATAAATTTAAAGAAATTTAAAAACTTTGAACCTACAAATTCAACGATCTGAATAATTATTCCATAATAAGGCTTCTTTTCCTTAATTTCCTCCAAATGAAGATGAGATGGACTTGCAATTCTTGCATATATTCATGTGGCATTTCTTCACATTCCTTCTGAAAATTTAAGAGTATAGTCAGACTTGTCATTACATAATAAAATGGAACATGAATTTCTTCCACCATGAAACTTCCTACAAGCTCATCCTTCATCACAGAAATCTCGACTTATTCTTGATATTCAATGGCTTTCTTACAAAATTTTAATTTTATCTTCACTGGATCATGTATTAATATCTCATATTTCCTCCTTAAAGCAGCCTTTTAGCATAAAATCCTTGATTTCTAGGTACAAAAAAGTTTTTCAGGAAACTTTTTATGTTTCATTATGTGTCATTGATTGCTTGGTCTGAATCTTGGAGGAGTCTTTCTATTCTTAAATGGAAAGGTAGAAGGCGGTTGGGCTCTTGAGGAAGCCAAGTTTTGGTTTTTCTTCCTGCACCAAACACTTCTTAGGAACCCAAAACTTACGGATTACCCTTCTTAGATGGATTTCTGTATTCTTTCCTATTTGTCTCCTCCTAAAATTCAACATTTCCCACAAATCAAAAGTAGCAATATTTACATTGGCCACTGGAGGAAATAGGTCTTCATCAACCAGCATGGTTTCCTTCTTCTTATAAAACTTTAAAACTCCCTTATTGATTCTGTCTTGCATTATATTTTTAAAACCCTAGCAAAAGTTAGTTGAATGATTGTAAGAGTTATATTACTTACAATACTCTCTTCCAATGAGTTCCTCTTGGAAGGAATTTTGTGGTCATGAGGTAAAGTCAGAAATTTTTCTTTCAGAAAGAAATCAAAAATTTCCTCAGTCTTGGTAACATCGAAGTGAAATGCATGATTTTTTTGTTTTCTTCCATGTCTCTGTTGTTTTCTTAATTAGAAGATGACAGACACATGATCCTGAACTGTTAAGATCTGCCATTGTTATTTCCTTAGCATTCACTTCCTACCAATAAGTTCCCATAACTGCTTTCCCCTAATGACATTCCTCCCTCAATAACTCTTCCCACTAAGCCACTTTAGCGGCTAATTCTTAAAATCTCTAAATTTCATCCCTTGGAATTTCTTCCTCAACTCTATATCCAGGCTTCTTTGGGCCATCTTTACAAATTCCATTTCGGACAAATAAATCTTGATTTAATTCCTTATCTTCTTGAAACATGCAATAAAACGATATGTTATTTCCCCACTCTGTGTTGCTCAAGATAATTCTGTTATACATACCTCTGATTCGACTCTGAAGAATTTTGTGTGAAATTGTCTCTCCAATTCTTGTCAAGTGAACACTGAGTTCCTAGATAAGAGTTGTATAGCAGGTAAAAGTCGTTCTTGTCAAAGAATTAAGAAAAAAACTTTAGCTTTAAATTGGGGAAATTATCATAATTTCTAGTTCTCTACATTGGATGGTAAATCTAGTAATGTGCTCCAATGAAGATTAACTATCCTCTCTAGAAATAACATAAAATCAGGAATCATGTATCCTCTGGGATATGGGGCTTTTCTGTCAACATTGTCAAAATATGGCTTGTGAAATTCGAGATGGCCAATTTGCCTCAGTTTTGGTCCATAGAGTTCATGCACTACTTCCCTTACTGTTTCTGCATCCACGTGTTGAGGAATATCTACTGATAGAGGATTTCCTCTTATGAAAAATGGAGAATTGGCCCCCAAACCCATTTATGCGGGTGCTCTCTGTTCATAATTTGTAGGAATGTTGTTCGGATTTGTGGCTCCAAAGAAATTTTGAGGAGCAGGCCTGCCATTGCCAAAATGATGGTCATTGGTAGGAGAAATCCTAATAGATCCTCCAACTTCTTCTCTCATGTGAGGAGATTAGTATCTTTCTTCCACCAGACGAGGATGAGGGTAAGGACTTGGCACATAAGGATGGGATAGACCATGTGTATCGTGAGATCCTTAAGAGGATTTCCCCCGAGTTCCTCCTACCTAACTAGCCTAGACATTGCTTCTTTTTCTTCATTCCTCTCACTCATAGAGTTAGAGGTTTGCTCATACATGTTTTGTTCAATCCTCTCTAAAGTCTGCAAAAAATTTTCTTGGCTCACTTCCACCCTCCTTACTATTATATCTGTAAAATTAACCAAAACAACACTCAAATTGGTAGGTGAAATTGTATCACTTGAGGCTCCAACAATATGTCCTATTAGAGTTTGATTTTCTTGACTTTGAATTTCAAGAAGAGCCAAGTTCCTCTCAATTTGCTCCATCAAATGTGAAACGCTAGGTGCAACCTTCGCATTCTGAGATGTGGCAATGTATTTCCCAAAATTACTTTTTTTTTCCAACAACATCTCGCATGTGTGTCCTACTAGACGTGCCAAAATTACTGTTTGCTCCATAAATTGTCGAGCACAGACCTGCCAGATGAGCGGGTCCTTGGTGGTGACTAGCTTCTAAAAACAAACGACTACTAACGGGTCCTTTGAAATCTGAAAGGTATGGACAACTAGATTTAAAGGTAAGATGCTGAAAAATATATAACTAACGATCTACTGCAATTTTAATGTAAAAATGAATGTTTAAACTACTAAAATTTGAATTACATAAGGAAAGATAAAATTTCTCAAAGACTAAAAATACTATAATTACATAATTAGATTCTAAGAAATTTAAACTACTCGCAATAGGGTTGTTGTTGTTGTTGGATTGAGTTGTGTTGGTCTCCCTTATTGTCGAACTTGCTTACCTTTTATAATCCTACAAGCAATCTCTCCCTCTATTTCCTGCAATTATCTTTCACATTTTACATTTGTTCTAATTGGAGGAAACTAAGACATGATGGAGGAATCTCATCACACATTCAATTTTTGAAACAGACAACTTTGTGCTAATACTTATCTTTGGTTCCATTGGGCTTGGGTCGAATTCGTTACAAATTGGGTTGGGCTTTGTAATACCCTTGGGCTTGACAATCTCCTTTTGTAAAAAGTGTTGTAGCTTTCCATCACAAGACAAAAAAAAAATCTATTTAACTTATAATTTATAGAACTTTTATTATTTTTTAAAGAAGTTTAAAAAACACAAAAGTAGTTCAAAAAGATAATGCAATTCTTGTCTTCAAGAAAAATCAACCCAAGTTAAGATATTGTGATTGGCGAAAAAACCACGTGTAGAAAGAGAAATTTTTAACTTGTTACTGAGTTTACTTCAATGTTGGCCGGTAGGGGTGGGCAAAAAAACTTACCGAACCGAATCAAACCGCAAATCGAACCAAATTTACGGTTTTTTTTCTAACTGTTCAGTTTGCGGTTCGGATTGGCCCACCCCAAACGATTTACGGTTCGGTTCAGATGCTAAACTGAACCGCACCTGTTAAACCGAACCGAACCGTTATAATTAAAAAATTATATATTTTTATAAAAAGATTTGCATTTTTCTTTTAATTTTACTTTATGTTTTCTTTTTATTAGTATGTTAATACTTTTATTCTTAATTTTTTTGTTAATATATTTTTTTGTTAATACTTTTATTCTTAAATTTATTTGTTAATAATTTTATTCATAAATTTTTTTTTTTATGGTTTATTCTTGAATGTAAGCTGTTGGATTTGTCTCTTAATTAGAATGATAGTATCATCATTATTCGAGGTAATTTTTAAAAAATACAAGAATTAATTGTGCCTCATTTTTCAATCCTCTATTGAGTGCATGTGTTCTCTGGAGTCACAGCTTACATCGTGGTACTTCATACTATTTGTTCGCTAGACTAATTTTTTTCTTTTTTTTGTCTTCACTTAAGTAGATGAATTTTTTTTTAAGTAGAATAATCTGTAAACCGAACCGAACAAATCCGTAAACCGCTGGTTTAAAAAAATTTCAATCCGAACCAAACCGTTATTTAATGGTTTGGTTTGAGAGGTAAAAAAATCAGACCGTAAAATATGGTTTGGTTCGGTTTTTAGCAAAAATCGAACCAAACCGGACCGCGCCCACCCCTATTGGCTGGTACAATTTCTTAGCAAGAAGTAAGAAAAGACGTGAAAAAGAGGAAACACAGGTTTGGGAAAATTTTAAAATAAAAGAATCAAAGAAAAGAATAAACAAAAGTAGTTCAAAAAGATAAGGGAAATTATTATTAAAAATAAGGTCATGTTAATGAGTGTCATAATTAATGATCCATTTTATGAAAGTTTTCAAATCATTTTTTTATGAGAAATGTAAAAAATTATCAAAACATTAATTTCTTTTTCTTTCTTCTCCTGAAAAGTTTCATAAAATGAATAATTAATAAGTGTCATACGGGCACCGTTACCATTTCCCTTAAAAGTATTCTAATAATGAAAATATAGGCGTGGCCTAGCCATTTTAGGATAAGCCACGACACATGTCCTGATTAGATTTTGGAAAATTAAAATGTGATTTTAGAATTGATTTTAATTTTTATTTTATTTTATGAAAATATCCCAACTAAATTTTAAAACTATGATAATGATCCAACTAATTTTAAAAAATTTCAACTTATCTCTTATATAAAAGTATAATTATTTGAAATTTATTTAGTTATTTTAATTTCATAAAAAATCGATCACCCACACTAAATAATAGTATAATAGAATTGAATGAGTTTTTTTTTTTTCAATTTTTTCTTAATAATTATTCTTTAAAAAAAAAAACTAATATAAGTATATTTTAGATTTAGATCTTTTAAATTCATCAATTTAAAAAATCAACAAATTTTTTTTTTTAAAAAAAAAAAAACTTTAAATTTATCTCACAATCTCACTGACACTGATCCATCACTTCTATCATTATTTCTCCACCACCCAACGCTTATCATCCAAAGCATGAATTGAAAATAAAATTATTATATATCGTTATTATTACATGAATTCACATTGAGTAATAAAATTTTTATAAATAAATATTATAATTATTGTATTATATATTATATTATTAATTTTTTTTAAAATAATTGTAATAGATTTTGAACGTGTCCCGGCTGAACTAAATTTATGACTATGTCCCTAAATACATGACATAGATTTTCTGTTTAGTATTAACCAGTAACTTTTATGTAAATGGCGTTAAGAGCATGATGATCTTAGAAATATATTTTTGTCAAATCGCATGAAATAGTGTTTGCATGATACAAAATATAAAGGTTAGGTATGTAGTATCATTGTCAGAATTTTTTGATAATGCAATAATAATCTCAAAAAAAGGTCTAGAAATATTATAAATTATTATAACTTTTAAAATATTACTTATCCAGTAATATCATTTTTTTTCTTACAATATATTTGGTTAACTCCGTGCACTACAAGAATTTATACTTTTTGTGGCTAAAATAACTTTTAGTGGCGAAATAAAATTTCGCCACTAAATTACTCGTTTTTGGTGGGAAATTTGGTGCTTTTTTTTTTCTCGGCCTTCTTGTTTTTTATTTTGTTTTAAACTCAAAACCCACCTTCATCAAAAACTTCATCATCATCTCATCACCTTAAGAAAAACCCACAGATTCAACTTCATCTTCATCTCATCACCTAAAAAAACAGGGATTCAACTTCATCTTCATCTCATCACCTTAAAAAACCCCACAGATTTTTGCGTGTTCTTTCATATTCTCTTGACAACAATCCCTTTGCACTTTGCCCTTTGTCGCCTTTGTACTAGAAGAAGCTCTGGTACCAGCTCACCCTCAAGCTTGAATATTTTGTTACTCTCGTTATCTTTCAGGTATGCTTCTATTTCTATTTCCTTAATTTAGGTTTTGTGGGTTTTATAGATCTTGAGGCTGTTTTTGAGTTTCTTTCATCTGAATTTCGCTTAGGGTTTTAACTCTGACACTTGGGTTTTAATTGCTTTTCAATTAGGTTTTCTAGGGTTTTTTGAAATTCGATTTGCTGACTGAATGCTGATTTTAGTTATCTTTATTTATATACTTGTCCATGTATGCATTATAGCACTATAATCCTTATTCGTTTTGTGTTCTGCTCTCTTTTAGTAATTTTGGGGAAATTGAATTGGACCATAGAATTTAAAATTGGAGGTCGATTTGTTCAGTAAATCAACATGCACAAAGCTTGATTTCTTTCTACCAAACTTCGTCTTGCTTTCTTTTCCATTGCTGCCAAAATCGCCTTCATCAGTGATAAGATTTTTCAGATAGAAGAGCCACCACAAAGAAAGATGATAGTATTACCGAAGAGCAGCCAAAACAGACGCTTTTGGGCTGGAAAAACATAACTGAAGTGAAAGAAACTGAAACCCCAGGTGTTTTTAGAAACAAAGAAAAGGTTTTGGTTACTTGCTCGCGTCGCATCAATTTCAGGTGAGAGCTTTCATTGATTTTGAATTGAATTTTGGGGTTCTCTTTGTGATTAGAGAAGTGGAAATAACAAATGGGTCTTGAATGTTTTTGTGGTTTGTGTAGGCATAGGCACTTGATGTTGAATATGGTGACGCTTTTGCCTCATTGTAAGAAGGATAACAAAGCTTACATATCCCTTTTTTT
Organism: Zanthoxylum bungeanum; assembly: GCA_019454045.1. Lineage (NCBI taxonomy): Eukaryota > Viridiplantae > Streptophyta > Magnoliopsida > Sapindales > Rutaceae > Zanthoxylum > Zanthoxylum bungeanum. The sequence continues at coordinate 7,104 of SKCR01041314.1, read as the reverse complement.
TTGGAGAAAGACATATCCTATAGTTTACATTGTAATTACTTAGATATTGCGGATGGTTTGAGTGTATAGAACTTTCTTCTGAGTTAGCTGTTAATTGTCATATTTGAACATTGAATGCATCTCAATAGTCTGCTCTCTGTTATTTTTATAATTTATGGGCTGAAAAAATTTACAAACTGATCAAGTGATTTTTGAGTGAATGTTTGGTTCAAACTTGGTTTAACATGAATTTCAAAATACATCTGTTCTCTTAACCTTTTTTTCAATTGGTCTGAGCAAAGTTTATTTAGGTTTTGAGGTCCTGTTATATTTATGGCTTATGAAATACAGTGAGGAAACCTGGTAGCATGCTTCTTGCTTGAATACCATACTACTGAACATTGTTACAAGAGTGGAAAGTTCTATTATAGGTGTCTTTCTGGTATTTGTATATTGATCTCGATATATTCTGTTATTTTGTTACTTACTATTTAAGTATCATAAAATTCTTAATATATTCTGTTGTATGTTAAGTAATATTTTAATGTGTTTAGGCAGACGGCACTTGCACACATAACATTGAAAAGTTTGTTCAAAATGTATGTGAGTTGACATGTAAAAAAGGTGTGGAACATCAAAGGAGTTTAAGGGCCTCAAGCTTGCAATGCCTTTTAGCGATGGTACTATAATAACTTGTTTTTGTTTTGTTTTATTTTTTTTGTTCAGTATTCTTATCGACCCTTACTTTCCTTTGCTGAGTTGTGGATTTTTATTTGATACTATGTCCTTGATAGGTGTGGTTCATGGCAGAGTTTTCATGCATTTTTGCTGATTTTGATGAGGTTTGGGCATTTAAGTTTACTTTCTTTGAGCTACATGAAGTTTCTGCTGATTCTGTTAGTTTCTAGAATTTATTTGGGGGACTTCTAGAATTTATTTGTAAATTTGACTTTGTTTGCGTCATTTTCTCTTTTATCACAGATACTATTAGGTCTTGAGATTTCGAGTGCTCAGTCAACTGGTAAACTGCAACCAACAGTCACTGTAAACAATAAGAGCGACTTATTTCAGTCCCTTGCAATTATTACAACTGAGAAGCTAGTTCATTCAATGAATGGTTTCGTTGACTTTCATCATATGTTCAAAGTTTTTTTTGTAGTTTGGATATAAAATGTAAATTTAGATATAAGAAGAAATCAATAACTTTTGATTTTTGAATTGTAACTAGTTGATCATTTTTGTAAATACAAATATTTTATTTACATATATTAATGTATATGATCATTAAATTAAGGTATTAAAATTTATATTTTGTATCATTTTATAATATAAAATAACATATGGTGTATTAAGAATTTGAAAATTATTTATTTGATCAGATTGCACTTTTAGTGGCCACTGAAGGTAATGACATTCAGTGGCGAAAAAAAATATATTTTTAGTGGCGAATACCTTTTTTGTCGCACTTTTAGTAACGAAATAGTAGGGAACTTATTTTTCGCCACTAATAGTTTTAGTGGCGAAATAATAGCTTTTAGTGGCGAAAAGTCAATTTTGTTGTAGTGATTGATGTCTATCTTGTTGGGCAAACGCTGCAAAAAGAACGACGATGGGCAAAATCGACTTTTTTAAAAAAAAATTGGATAAATTAATTGATATTATATACTTCTAATTTATCCATATTTCACCAATATCACACATTAATATTAAATATTAAAGTGTGATTACGCATAAAACTTAGGATAAAATTTTTGGAAATACATTATCTGATTACCAATTCACCGAACCGACCGACCGGGATACTCAGACAATCAAACCATTTACAAAATCGATGCTACAATGATCTGTTCACTGTAGTAATTGCTGATTAAGGTAATTTTAATAAATTATCATTTTGCCCCTAATGCGGAAAATATCCAAAAAACGCTTCTGCAATGATTTCGAGAATTTTCCTACACATTATACGCACTGCTACAGTAGTTAAAATACTGTAGTTGTATCCAAAAATTCATAATTTCAGTAAATTATGATTTTTTTCCCTCTAATGTGATTTTTCAGGAAAAATTCATAAAACACTTCCGGAACGATTTCAAAAATTTCGTGAATTTTTCTTACGCATTATCACATATCCAATTTCATTCAAAACACCTCAATTTCACAAAATCAATCCTTTTGAATTAATCAAATAATTAATCTCATTTATCTCCTAATTAATCCAAAAATTATGCAAATCCAAATCTCGAATTACTAATTGAGAGTCAACCACAATAAAGCAACTCAAGAACAGATCTAAACCACCAAAGAGTTGCTTAAGTAATTCTAGAATGGAAATTTGATGTCACACGTCCTAATTATGCCTAATTACACTAATTAGCCTAATTAATTACACATGCATGTAACTCTGGTTCTAATTAGATTTATAATCATTCCAAACATATCAAATAATTATAAATCTAAGATACATCTCATGTAACTAATTAGAAACAAATTCTAAATAATTTACAATACAAACGATAATAAAATTTACCTTAATTTCCTTACAAGCCCTTGTTTAAGCTCCTCAATAATCCATCCATATTTCCAATTTGATGCTTGAATCAACCAAATTAAAAATCTTAATTTTTGCCCTCTCTTGAACCCTTTTAAGTTTAGGAAAAATTTTCAAATCCCAAAAATTTCTCCAAATGGGCGTGAATTACAGTATATAAGGGGAGGGGCATTTTTGTCATTGAGGGGCACTTTTGTCATTTTGACACACAAAATATGGCCAAAAATTAAGCCAAAATATGTCACACATATATGGCTATAATTTTGCCAAGAATTCATTTGTAAGCTTGGAATATTCCAAGAATATTCTATGATAATTAATAATTAATTATTAAATTAATTAACTTTTAATTAATTAAATAATTATTTATTTGATATGTGTCAAAATTTAATTCAACCCGATGTGTATCTAATCAAATTATGTATCTTATTCATATACATAGTAGATACAAAAATACCCAAGCATGTGTAAAGTTACAGATAATCAAATTATTCGTAATTAATTGTCATAGTACTTTACGAGTATATTTTATTAATGAGACTCTTTAGATTTAGGTATATATGTCACATAACACGTTTCTTGTTCATAATTTACCCCCTCATAAATTATGACGACCACAGATAACCACACTGAACCATATAAGTCGAGTTATAAGCATATCATATAATCTCTCTGTCATATGCTATTCAAATTATACTAGAGACATAGCTGAGAACTTCAAATCTCCGGTAAGTACCATTCATATATAAATGTACATGGCGGAGAGAATGGAGTGATCTTAAAGAGTTATCTAATTTTATTTTAAGATTTCCCTTCACAGTTAGTGACAATGTGTAAAATGATAGCATGTCTGTAACATATCAACAATGATATGTCAAAAAACAATAGCACAAAAATTATCACAAAATCACCATAAGACGAATAATATTTAACTAAAAGTTAAATAATTTTACCTATTTTTTTGTAGGAAACGACTTTCCTTAGCGTGATGGAAGTTGCTTGTGGTGGCACCGGCTCCAATATTAATCTTTAAAATTTTCTTTATCTTCTCCCTTTGTTGTAGTAGCCGAAATCAATCATTTGTTGTCCAACACTTGGATCAACCGCTCGATCTTCCGAACTATGACTCGAAACCAACAAATCGAAGCATGGGCTTCACTCACAAAGATTAAATTCTAAACATTTTAGAGAATCAAGATGTCACAATTGGTGTTTGGCTTTAAGAAGTTCAAACACTCTCACAACACTTGTGAATATTTGAACTCTCTCTAATTCTTTCTCACAACAATTGTGTGAATGAATGCAAAATGTTAACCTTAGGAAGTGAGAGAAATGGTAGAGATTATATTCTCTTACACAAGCCAACTAACCTTATCATTAAGCATGTAATGCTTTCTTGCAATGACCAATACAAAAATGTGAATGTCATACCAAAGCATAAGAAATGATAAATTAAAGACAAATATTTTTTTATTAGGTATCGAATGCTTTCTTTCAATGACAAACACATAAATATGGAGGTCATACCAAAACATAAAATGCATTAGCCAATGACAAATATATTAGGTATATACATGTCACATAATAGACATAATTACTTGGATGACATGGTAAGCCATATGGCTTTATTTCCAACGGTAAATAAAAATCAATATCTAAATAATGATTTATTTACCTTCAATTATGTTGTAGTAATTATCTCATAATTATTACTAACTTGATTATCTCATAATCATAGAATTCTAGAAAACATTAAGTTAAACTAATTTAACATAGTTTTCATTTGTGACAATAAATATTATTAATCTCATTAATAATATATAAATATAAAGTGAACATATGATTAGACAATCTAATTATATTAGGTTTGCTACAGTTAATCGAGCTAGCATGAGGACCAAATGGACCTACGGTTCCGAGCTCCAATAATTCTGAAATATTAATTAATCTCTTTAATCAACTATTACGAATTATTAACTCCGCGTTATTCCACTAAAAACTCGAAGTTGAACTCCTATTACTGTAGATGGATAAAATAAAACCGAACATCTTCGGTGTCCATCGATATAGTCATTACATATGGATATAGCCCTTCACGAATATCTCATAAATAGAGTCGAGTCAAAAGTCCGTTAAACCCCTCTAAATATTTTGTCTCTTAAGCACCATTGATTCTATAATGAAAAATTAATTCATAACAATTATGAATATAAAATTTTCTATTCGCAATAGAAAAGCTGAGCGCTCAAATTGCTTAAATCTCAAATCAACTCTTAAAAAAAAGATATTCTTCTGCTTCTCGTAAGAACGAGTGAATTCTATATCTATGTAAAATGTTCCCAGCTACACAGCAAACCATATCCCTAAAATACATAGTTATTGGTCGGGAATGCAACACCAACCTTACCATAGTAAATCAAAGGACATAGTCTGTCATGCAGGAGTTCGTAGTACACTCAAGATTAAGATCGAATCCATATATGACCATCTATTAGATAAAATAAATTTCTTCGATTAACGGATATTAAAAGAAATTCGTATTTATCTAAGTCTAGTCCTATATGATCTCATCATACAAAGTACCTTCATTCCCATGTCACTACATGAACGATCCCGGATCAAGGTCGTCATACAAGTATAAAATGAACCGAAACTACAGATAAACCACAAACAAAATACCATTTTTGTTTGCTCTCTACGGACTATTTAGATTACTAACTCCAAACTTAAATCTCATTGTGCATCAAACATACACTAAGTCTGAAGGTACAATAGTAATCAAGATAAACAAGACAATTGGATAATGTGCGATATAAATCAAACAACTTTGATAAAATGAATAATGCATTTATTATTATTACAATAATCAATTATGTTTATAATACATGAAGATTTAGGACATAAATCCCAACATTTTTGTCCTATTTTTTATGCTAAATTTTGGGGTTGGGCTACTATCCTTTCACTTTTATCTCATTTATCTCCTTTTAAGAGTTAAGATTTAGTCACACATCATAAGATAAATCTAATGGCCATTATCTTGACAACACATTAATGAATTTGTGAGTGGTTTAGCTAATAAGCCAAGCAAAAAATTAAGCCAAAAATAAAACCCGTTTCTCTCAAAATCATAAAATCAACCAGCCCACTTCCCATTTAATAAACAACAACACAAAATCTCCTTTCTAGCAGAGACGAGGTGATGCTGCAGAGCAATAGAATGGAAGAAGCAAATTTTCAAAAGAGAGAAAAATTGGTTCATTTCAAAGGAGCAATGGCTGATTGGTTCATTTTGTGGATTCTAGGTGATGCGCAATAGAAATGAAGAAGTAAATTTTCAAAAGAGTGAAAAATTGGTTCATTTCAAAGGAGCAATAGCTGATTGGTTCAATTTGTGGGTTCTAGGTGATGCTGGAGTCGTTGAGGGAGTTGACGAGGGAAGTTTTTTGTAGGTTCTAGGTTTTGCAAAGTCGATGAGAAGAGAAAGAGTTGTTGAGGCGTGCGTTTCATTACGAATCCTAAACGAATCAATGAGCTTAAATTTGTATTCGATTCGTTTAATAAACGAATCGAATCGAATTGACCCATTTATTAAACGAATCCATTTTTTCAAACCCGTATTCGCTTTAAAGCGAATCGAATCGAATAAATAAATGAATCATAACCTAAATTGTCACCCCTATCTGTGAACAGATTGCTACCAAGATCAAGTGTTTGAAGCTTCAAAAGTGTGGAGAAGTTGAATTCTAAGATATCTCCTCCAAATAAATTGAGCCATAAATTTAATGTGGTGAGGTTACTGTAATTCTTCATAGATGGAGGCAGAGAACTAGACAGATAGTTGCTATATAATAGCAAAACTTTTAAGTTGGTGAGCCTGCCAATGTCTCGGGGAATCAAGCCAGTAAAATATGTCATCTGGGGATATTCTTCTGTGGATATTCTTGTTGTTTGGTAAAATATGTAGAAATAGTGTATCAAAATAAAAAGAGATCACTTGGACTTCTCTTATTCCCTGGTAATGCAGAAACATGAGTTGAACTTGGTAAATTACAGCAGGAAAAATAATGTATCAAAGTAAAAAGAGATCACTAAAGTGCAACTTAGTGAACATTTCTACAATAGTGTATCAAAATAATGTATCAGAAACAGGATTTATTAACTCAATTTTCAAGCTACAATAAACATTTTCAACTTCGGGGTTGGTATCAGAAACATGATTTGTCAGTTTATTTGTTTATTTTCAAGTTACAATAAATATTTTCAACATTTTTAACTTTTTTAAAAGTACCACTTAATTCACTGCATCAATTAAAATGTGAACTGAAATCATAATAACCAAAACATAATTCACTTTACAGCTTAAATTTGATAAGAAACTCCACAAGCGTACATTTATCACATATCACATTAGAGACATTTGCATCAATATAGAGCCAAAGACTTATACAAAAAAAAAAAAAAAAAAAAAAGACTACTGAACTAATTATTAGGATTTTGTCCATCCAATAGTGCCATAAACACCTAAATTTTTCACTCATTTAACTTTATTATTAACTAATTAATAAACCAGCATC